>JASANF010019930.1:0-16777 GCA_030248245.1 Trissonchulus sp. WLG1_4 | reverse complement strand
ATACGGACAATTATTACGAATACAGGGACAATATTACTATACGACAGACGGCTTTCAATTATAGACAGGGAGCACAAGGGAAAGGGGACGGATACTGGTTTAGGACATTATGACGTATTACTTCGACTTCTTTCCGTGCCAAATTCGTACTACACTTCAGGGGGGGAACTTAGGACTTCTATAACTGACGATTAACTGAATCAGGCGCTCTCGTACGGACATAGGGGGGAGATTGGGGATTTTGGGAAATAAGCAAAACGGGGATTCCGCCTGAGAGTGTGGCCTCATTCTGCGCCACGTCTGATCGCTAAACTACGTACTCAACCGAACAGGTAGCTCACTTCTTGCAGCTACAACCGAAATCAAGCGAAACCTGTATCAATCAGGGGGCTCGTTAACCCTGTTTTATTACATACATGCATAGGCTTTGCTGAAGGATGAGAACAAGAAATAGTAAGCCACAGAGTCGCAGGGGTCTGGGGGCGGCAACCCCCAGAAAAAATAGGGAAAATTTTTTTTTTCAAAAAGATTTTCAGGCCAAATTTGTTCAGTTGGAGACGTATCGGAAACTTTTTTCGCCCGATCAATAGAAACCAAAAGAGGGACCCTTCTGTAAAATTTCAGTCGGAACGAATTTCGGGGAGGGGCGGTCGCCTCCCCCCCCCCGCCCCCCCCCCGGGGGGCGCCCCTGATTCGGCGCCCTACTTTTACATACTTAAGCCTAACTAACCTGCAGCAGTGCCATGTAGGTTGGGCTCACCACACATTCCGTAACTTTGCTAAGGATCCGACCCGCTGTCCGCGGGGCACAAATCGCTCCGCGGCCGAACCCTCAGCCGGTGGCCTAACCCGCAAAAGGGGGTGCTTGCCCGGCCTGAAGCTTCCTATTATTAGACCACCACTGTATGAAAAGTTATGCCCCCTGAAAACGTTTATCAAAAAAGGCTGACAACACAGATCACACTATGTGCGATCAAATCTCCATGACAATGCATTTAGGTTAAAATTTTGAAATTTTTGAAAGTTAAATTTGAAAATATATATTAATAGTTGTAATAATTTTAAATTGATGAGTATTAAAACTATGATCATAAATTTACTCAAAAAATAACTTGAGAAAATATTTTTTTACAATTTCGTAACTCACAATATCGAAAAAACTAGTAGCATTGCATAAAAGAGTTCAAAAACTTAATTAATAATAAAGACATCAATAAAAATCGCTCTCAAGACCAAAAAACACTTAAAAGTGGTTGATTTTGTAATGCAGTTTCATTGGTTATTTCTTAATTTTCAACAATTTTGATTGGTCAGTTGTCCTGCAAGTGACATTGTCGCTATCAACTAGCTGTCAAATTTGTTTGTCAACTGATTGCCAATCAAGTTCAAAATCAGTTGAAAATCAGCAGTTTGTTAATCAAATGGTATTTGTGCAAAACAAGTGTGATTGCCTATCAAATTGACAGCGAACAGATTGGCAGTTAACTGCTAATTAGAGTGATTGCCAATCAACTTGACAGCCATTGGTGAAAACCAGCGAATAAAAATTTACAATAATAAACTTGGTCCTCTTAAAAACATGATCTCTACAGTTTTCCGAAACCATTTAGGCTTTGACAACTACATACTTTTCGAATACATTGATACACACGCATGCTTGCAAAACAACCGCAGCAAATCAAACAGAATCACAAACAATACACAAAAAAGCACCGCAAAAGAAAGTAAGGTGTGAAAACTACGAAAGATGAACAAAAATTCGCTAAATTTTACCATTAAAATACACCCATCATGATTATTATTATTACGTTGTTTTCCAATTATAGAACAAGCTTTTCTGCTCAGTGAGAATTGATTACTATATATGAGGCCTGAGTGTCAATACTCCAGAGAAAGTACTAAATTATTTGTAGAAAAGTAGCTTTTAAAATTCCACCTTATGCACACGTATCTGTATATAAACTGCGATAGAACTGTGGCATAAATTAAGATTTGGATAGTTAAACATGAATAAAAGCGATAAGTTAAAACGTTTAAATAACATAAAATAGAGTCGTTCGGCTGATACAGTGGCTCTGCGGATTGGATATGTAGCTCTATAATTTTTCATGATGCTATACGTATCTGACTATAAGCGGCTGGTTGGCTCAGTAATTGTGTTAACGGAGTTACTGACTACGAATCGGAATGGGTTCGATCCCACTCCGTCGCTTTCAGTTTTGCAATTCGATTGCGAAAATTAGTTACTGGCTGAAAAAAATTATAAAGTTAGATTACATAGGTAGAAAGAAAACGGGAGGCATGTACTTGAATTTCTTGTGTTGATTAACACCAAGAGTACATAATAGTGTCTCACTCTTTATAGAAGAAGAGTGAGACACTCTCCTTTCTGCCTGTGTTATAGCGCGGGCAGATGCGCTCGTCATTTCCAGCCCACATGTTGCCGTTTTATGCAACATGTGGGTAGCCAATCAGAAGCGACCTTTGCTTCTGATTGGCTGGACGCCTGTGTACGTGCTCCAATCAGCACGCAGGCGGCCTCACGTTCTCCAATCAGCACACTGGCCGCCATTACAGCCATTTCATTGTTAAATTTTGCCATGATCGGTCGGGTTGGGGATTTTTTTGTTTTTTTTGTTCTGAATCGTATTTTGCTTACATTTTTATCCCCGTTTTCAGGAATTATTGCTAGTATGTGCTGAATATATTGTTAACTGGTAAAGTTAAATGTGTTTTTTGACAATTTTCAGGCAATAGCGTCCAGCCAATCAGAAACAAAGGTCGCTTCTGATTGGCTACCCACATGTTGCACAAAACGGCAACATGTGGGCTGGAAATGACGAGCGCATCTGCCTGCGCTATAACACAGGCAGAAAGGATAGTGTCTCACTCTTCTTCTATAAAGAGAGAGACACTATTATGTACTCTTGTTAACACTGGAAAAATGACGTAAACGAAAATACAAGAATGCGAATCTCATTACAGTACATACAGTTCTGTACGAAGAAAAGTTTTCTGCTCGTCGGCGTACGACGAGTTTCATCCTTCGCAAAAAGTGACGACGCTTCGCGAAAAGTGACGAACGGTGGCCGGAAACTAACAAAAAATTTTTAACTTTTTTACATTAAAAATGTAAATTTCGGAGCACTGTTTCAAAAAAATTTTTGTTCGTTACTTTTTGGCCAACCTTGGTCACTGTTTGCGAGGAATGAAGCTCGTCGTACGCAGGCGAACAGGGAACTTTTTTGCACAGTAGTACTGTATATACGCGGCCCCTGAGGGCGCTACGTAAAAATATAATATCATATGGTTTAGTTACGATACAACCGACCATATGTGCGCTGTATACTGCATAATATTCACCATACACCGCAAGCGCTAGCCAACTTCACGCTGCTTGCTAAACTTACCACAACTAATTGGGAACTAAAGAGCGTCGATAAAAGATTTTCTTAGCTTTTGAGATCAATCTAGAGGAGATAATAAAAATGGGATGAATGGAACTAGGGACAAAACAGAATTGACCTCTGACAGTAAGACCTTTCTAATTTAAAATTAAAGTATAGCTGAAACCTTGAACGTCTACATATTAATGTCAATTAACCTCTGTAAGCTAACTAAATTTTAGTTAGTGTTAAAGTAAGCCTATAATCGATGACTTCCATACGTATCACTTTTTTTTAAATAAGTTAAAGTTAAAGTTGAAGAAAGCATATGTGACTAATCACAGTGCATATACGACCGTATGATAGAAAATCATTATTTTCCTATTTGTTTGTACTTTTAGACTACCTAGGCAAATTGTCAATCGGAACGTGTTTAGCATGTCATTACATTACTATTACCAAGAGTACATAATAGTGTCTCACTCTTTATAGAAGAGTCTTCTATAAAGAGTGAGACACTATTATGTACTCTTGCTATTACATACACAATTATAGTGCCATTGCTTGGGACGCAAATGATGACAATATGGTGTGGGTTTTATAAAAAAATTAAATTAATTTATGGTACTTACACTCGTTTTGCGACCGTTCTTTTGTGCGGCGTCTTCTTTTTAAGCTCGTCCTTTTCGGTCACACTTTTGGATCGATACCGTTTGTTTTTACTCTCGTCGTGACCAATCGATAGCGAGCCTTTTTCCATTATTTTGGTCACTTGATATTTTTCCTAAAACAGACCAGCGACAACGTTATATATTATCTTGAAGCAGTAAAATCGCTAACGCAGTTACATGTGTTTACGTGTTTGAACCTTGTTGCATCCGTAAGTTTATCTTACAATTTTCCAAAAGCGCAAACCGCAACTACCACCATTAACAACTTGCCCAATACTCGATTCGGCGAAGTAATCAATGACTTTTTCACCACGAAAAAAATTTCTGCTACAAACACAAGCCATTTGCTATCATAGTTATTCGTGCTGATTTTCAAATTGAAGCCATTTTCACACCTGTCACATCGCGAGCCATAAGCTGTAGTGCCTCACCTTTCTAATCGCCAGACGCACAATACTCGGCACATCAGGCACGATAATGGCAATGATGAATAAAGTTACTGTCGCTATATGCTAAACAAAAGTATAAAAACATAGCAGATGTCTGAGATAATAGAATTACCTATATAGAACTATATAAGTCAATGAGCTAAGGCTACCTGTAAAAGTAAAAAAAACTTCAGTTGTAAGATTATCATCAAATCGGCACACTAGGTAGGTACATAGCCCCCAGAAGGCGCATCGCAAATGTAGAAAATTAGAACTAAAGCTACATTTTGTATGTTGCTGCATTACCATTTCTTAACACTATAGATGGGCTACTAAAAATCATTTTACATGTAAATCGTGGCCGCAGCGCAACACAGTTTTTGTGGCCATTAAATCGTCCGTTTATCCTAAATTTTTGTGAATACTGACGAAGCTTTTATTCCATCAGATATAGTAATGTTATATTATCTCAGCGTATGACTGACACATTTTTTTATGGCGTGGATAGTGATGCCAAACGTAAACTCTCAGCAACTTGGCCGAGTCAAAAAACTAACATTAATTTCTATTCTGTCTTCGATTTTGAGTTTGCAGACACGTTTCGAAAATCCGGCTTATATGAGTTTGCGTATATGTGGGCTTGAACTATGCCAAGTTTGCAATCAACCAATAAGCGGTCTGCCTAGATCTGTCCAAGTAGCTAATTTTTGGCCTTTTCGATCGAGAATACCCTATACTTTGCAAAAAGTTTCCAAAAAGTGACATTTTCATGCACTTTTCTGTTTCAGATTTACGCAATCCTGACCCTCGATGTGGGAAAAAAGTGGCCTCTTCTCCAACCCACCCTTCATTTACGTGTGGGTGGATACACTAATATGCACTCTTAATAATGAACCGCTTGATAAGAAGACAATACCTCAAACACAATGACACATATTAACCGATCCTTGGTTTCCACCACAAGGTTGAGTCCATTGTGCAGAAATGACGACGTGTAGGCCACGATAAAAGCATTGCTGACGATGCCCACAAACACTAGAAAGCGCAGAATGGGATACCACATACCTGAAAAACAATAATGTCCAAGTTCTAATATCAAATGAGTATATTATGCACTAGGCAAATATACCTATACTGTAAATAAACTGTGTCTATTATTAAAAAGCAGCCACCAAAATTATAAATACGCAAATGACGATGATGAAAAAACTCAAAAGTAAATTATACTTCGGATTTACAAAAGTTTTTCCCACACTGTCTACATTGAGCTGAATAAGGCGCACATTATCATCAAGAGTATATAGTAGGATAATAATTATAATTCTATAATATGTACTGTCTCATGGACCAGCATTTTTTTATCAAACCTAAGTTTAGCACTGCCTTTAGTATATATATCAACGCACCCATATCCGACGCTATAAAAGCAACAGGTCGCCGATTAAGCCATAGAAGTCTTTTAGCGTCTACCACGTTGTCTGCCGCATTTATCAGCAGAACCACCAGAGGGGCCAGAGGAAAAGCTACGCCGCAAATAACTGAAGTTTAAGTTTAAAGTTAATTTTTTAAGTCAAATTTAAAGTTTAAATTTCGAAATGGAAAATATTGATCTGAATCTCATCTGAACTGAACTGATCTCAAATCTTGAATGCGCGCTAGCATAGCCAGCATGTTCTGACAATGTTCTGTCTAAAGATTCGAAGTTAAACATTCACTTTTCTTTAAGAGAGACACCATTCTATAAGAAAAAAAGTTGTAGACTAAACTAGTTAATCATAAAACTTTACCAGTAAATATCCAAAAGTGATCACTTTCTCAGTGTACTCCGACAGTGTGAAATCATCAGCACTCGGCTTGTGGTACTCTTTGTCCAAATATCCAGACGCGTTAGCAATCAAAATATCATGCGGTGGTTTGTTGATCTCAATCACTTTGTTTTTGTTGCGAAATCGATTACGAAGTTTTCTTATGCGTTTCTTTGCGAATCTAAATAAATATGTCAACATTGATATGAACGCTAGCTGTGCTGTGCTACAACACGTATTTGTTATAAGTCCAGGAAAAATACAAAAGAGATGAATATATTACCTAACATTTATGAACGCTAACAAGTTCTTACCCACAAATAAAATAGCCACGAGAATATTCAGCTATATTCTACATTTAATAAATCTCAATTTTAATAAATTAATTGACATGAACATATTATTAACTGAACAGTATGTAATAGACCCTTTCAGCCCAACTCCGTTACTCCAACATTTTTAATCCCTTCTCTTCGCCCCGGTTTAGCTTTTCATGCCCCAAATTGTGAAATTTGTGACAAGAGCCACTGTCAGCAAGCCACTGTCTTATTTCTGGCCAAAAATCTACCATTTCGATCAAATATTTTCTTATTAGCCCACATTTCAACACGAATCTATACCAATACCAACCAGCTTGATCCAGTTCATAATATTACAACGCTTACGGCCAAATGACGTCCTTGAAAAACTTGGGTACAGGCTTGATGGTCATGTTGACGAGGACTTGAAAGGAGAGCAGAGACATACACTGGCCCCGGTGGCACGTGTCCCTGTAGTCCGGGGAGATGCCCAGAAAACCATTCTTTTGAAAGCCCTCAAATACATAATCCAGTAAATTAGGCTTGATTCATATAGCCGTATGCCCGCTCAACCGGCAAAATGACGAAATAATCACACCACACGCTGCTCTTATACGTACATCATTCGTGGCGTGATTCTTTTGTAATTTTGCCGGCTGAACGGACATACGGCTGAACCCGACAGGATAATAATTTAAGGACAACATTTATCATGAATTAATACTCAGCTGCGAAATAACTAAAGTTGTACATACTCAAGTCAAGTTATGTAATCCAAAAATGAAAACTTTGGTTAAATTAGGTTAAATAAATTAACTTCATAACTCAATATAGGATTAACGTCAATTCATAAAGTTTTGCAAGTAAATGCAGATGATAAGGTTTAGTCGTTCTGCAAAGTTTAATAAAGTTTCGTCAATGTTATGTTGAGTTAAAATATATACGAATTAAGATTATTATTATTATCATATTACAAGTCTAGTGCGTCGGGTATGTTAGGAATCTACGTACGTGAAGCAAATACGCGGATCACAAAAAGGACAAAAAAATTTGAGAAAATTTCTGATGAAGAAATGCCTTAGATCTGTACGCAAGTATGTGATCGAAATGCAATACTTTCGGTATTCTAAAAAAAACCAAGTTAAAAATTTGAAAAACGACCCCCGGCTGGACTCGAACAAGCGACCAGAGGGGTGAGACTCCTCGATGCTAACCACTACACCACGGGGATTACGACAATGGTAAGTTCAAATCCGTTTAAGTTATTTTGTGTGTTTTATTTAACACTATGGACTGGTTCCAAAAATTAATTTTATTTCCATAAATAGAATTAAGCTTAGGAGTTAACCGAAAAATGATAAGCGGGTTATGAGCTTTTGTTTGGTATATTTGAAACTGGGCTTGGTACATTAAAAACTGGATTATTATATTTATCATTATGCTTAGGATAGTTTATATATATCCTATTAATTATGTACGAATTTTGTCACCTGTTTAGAGAATAATATAACCAATCACATTAAGCACTCACGTGTTCTTCGTGACGAAAAAATGCCAAATAAATCAGTGATGTATAGCTATTGGCGAAATGAAAGGCAAACAATTTGATGATCAAAGAATTATTGTATCCGCTTTGCGTCTGGTGGTTTTCTGAAAGTAACAAAAACTTTCTGTAAGGTAATCTCGAGTCGAAAAACAAACAAAACAGGCGTCACATGAATTTATGCCTTTAAGATGGAAAGAGCTAAGTTTAAGAGTGCCTACACCCGTCCATGAGTTGAGTTGAGTACATGAAAAGATAAAGATTTGGTAGTTAGATCGACATAATAAATCATAGTAATGAGAATGCGAAAATCTCGCACACTCACCCCAGTTCGTTAATCTTGTTACCACATACGAATATAGCTGAAACACAAACAATGATAACAAGCTCATTCATAGCAAGACATTTTAATCATTTATCAAAACAAAAGGCCTAAAATGCATTACAAAAAGTAAAGTTATACAATAAGCGATGTTATGTAGGTAAGTGGTAAGGAAACTATAAGCACTTCTGCTGAGTGAAATGTGGTTACATCGTGAAGCCTGCGTGTTAATATTCCACAGGAAATATGAAAAACATGCATTATTTGTGGATAATATTATTCTTAAATCTTAACTTATGTATACATTTATTGTTCACAGATCTATGAAGCAGCGAAAATTGTTGAATTTTAACAACGTTTATAAAAGCTAGAAATTTTAAAAGTTATATATATGTACTTTTGGAGAAACTTAAGGATTCGCCGAGATTCGAACCCAAATCACTGGTTTCGTAATCCAGTGAAAGTGAAAATAGATTTAACTGCAGATTAGCTCAACCTCAAACTCAAGTAAAACGCATTTGGTGCGATCCACGGATCAAGAAAATAAGTAAATAAATTTTAACTTTGTTGTCAACTATAACAAATACACTGACAACTGGAACTGACCCATCCCAGAAACAGCATCGACATGGCATTCATGAGTGATGGTAACAGAGTGCCTCCCACAAAACAGAAAAACGGGTGTCCCTGAAATCGTTCGTCAGTCACGGTACAGTTCAAGTCGGCTTTGATCACGATTTTCAGCATCACAACGCTTATCACACTGAAGAATACCATGGATATCTAGAAACATTATCTTTGAGTTAGTTTATCTTTTCCACCTGGCTACTATGACGCTACTGAAATGCTACTTTTATAGTATCATAAGCCCGGGTAGGCAGAAATGAAAAGTAAACGAATTAAATAATATATATATATATATATATATATATATATATATATATATATATATTATTTAATTCGTTTACTTTTCATTTTCTGCCTACCCGGGCTTATGATACTATAAAAGTAGCATTTCAGTAGCGTCATAGTAGCCAGGTGGAAAAGATAAACTAACTCAAAGATAATGTTTCTAGATATCCATGGTATTCTTCAGTGTGATAAGCGTTGTGATGCTGAAAATCGTGATCAAAGCCGACTTGAACTGTACCGTGACTGACGAACATTTCAAGGACACCCTTTTCCTGTTTTGTGGGAGGCACTCTGTTACCATCACTCATGAATGCCATGTCGATGCTGTTTCTGGGATGGGTCAGTTCCAGTTGTCAGTGTATTTGTTATAGTTGACAACAAAGTTAAAATTTATTTACTTATTTTCTTGATCCGTGGATCGCACCAAATGCGTTTTACTTGAGTTTGAGGTTGAGCTAATCTGGAGTTAAATCTATTTTCACTTTCACTGATTTACGAAACCAGTGATTTGTGCAGGGTTCGAATCTTGGCGAATCCTTAAGTTTCTCCAAAAGTACATATATATACTTTTAAAATTTCTAGCTTTTATAAACGTTGTTAAAATTCAACAATTTTCGCTGCTTCATAGATCTGTGAACAATAAATGTATACATAAGTTAAGATTTAAGAATAATATTATCCACAAATAATGCATGTTTTTCATATTTCCTGTGGAATATTAACACGCAGGCTTCACGATGTAACCACATTTCACTCAGCAGAAGTGCTTATAGTTTCCTTACCACTTACCTACATAACATCGCTTATTGTATAACTTTTCCTGTAATGCATTTTAGGCCTTTTGTTTTGATAAATGATTAAAATGTCTTGCTATGAACGAGCTTGTTATCATTGTTTGTGTTTCAGCTATATTCGTATGTGGTAACAAGATTAACGAACTGGGGTGAGTGTGCGAGATTTTCGCATTCTCATTACTATGATTTATGTCGATCTAACTACCAAATCTTTATCTTTTCATGTACTCAACTCAACTCATGGACGGGTGTAGGCACTCTTAAACTTAGCTTTTTCCATCTTAAAGGCATAAATTCATGTGACGCCTGTTTTGTTTGTTTTTCGAGATTACCTTACAGAAAGTTTTTGTTACTTTCAGAAAACCACCAGACACAAAGCGGATACAATAATTCTTTGATCATCAAATTGTTTGCCTTTCATTTCGCCAATAGCTATACATCACTGATTTATTTGGCATTTTTTCGTCACGAAGAACACGTGAGTGCTTAATGTGATTGGTTATATTATTCTCTAAACAGGTGACAAAATTCGTACATAATTAATAGGATATTTAATAGCATATAAACTATCCTAAGCATAATGATAAATATAATAATCCAGTTTTTAATGTACCAAACCCAGTTTCAAATATACCAAACAAAAGCTCATAACCCGCTTATCATTTTTTGGTTAACTCCTAAGCTTAATTCTATTTATGGAAATAAAATTAATTTTTGGAACCAGTCCATAGTGTTAAATAAAACACACAAAATAACTTAAACGGATTTGAACTTGACCATTGTCGTAATCCCCGTGGTGTAGTGGTTAGCATCGAGGAGTCTCACCCCTCTGGTCGCTGGTTCGAGTCCAGCCGGGGGTCGTTTTTTCAAATTTTTAACTTGGTTTTTTTTAGAATACCGAAAGTATTGCATTTCGATCACATACTTGCGTACAGATGTAAGGCATTTCTTCATCAGAAATTTTCTCAAATTTTTTTGTCCTTTTTGTGATCCGCGTATTTGCTTCACGTACGTAGATTCCTAACATACCCGACGCACTAGACTTGTAATATGATAATAATAACAAGAGTACATAATAGCGTCTCACTCTATATAGAAGAAGAGTGAGACACTCTCCAGCCTGCCTGTGTTCTAGCACAGGCAGATGCGCTGGTCGTTTTCAGGCTGCATGTTGACATTCTGTGCAACATGTGACGGGCCAATCAGAAGCGAGCTTCTATTCTGTGATTGGCAGACGCATGTGCACGTGCTCCAATCATAAAACGGGATAGGGATAAAGGTTAATAACTCATTATTCATTTATAGTCTGCTTGTAAAAACATTAAAAAAGGTTTGCAAATACATTTGGGGATATTTTGGCAAACTTTCAGCAAAATTGATTGAGAAACTTTGAAGAAATTCAGAAAAGTTTTTATCTCAAAAGTTTCTCAATCAATTTCGCTGAAAGTTTGCCAAAATATCCCTAGAGGTATTTGCAAACCTTTTTTAATGTTTTTGCAAGCAGACTATGACTAAATAATGAGTTATTAAGCTTTTATCCCTGTCTTAATGCTTATCAACGCGTCAGCGATTATATACTAAAGTGTGTTACGCAGGGAATCTACGCGCTGATTGGCCAGTCACATGTTGCACAGAATGTCAACATGTAGCCTGAAAACGACCAGCGCATCTGCCTGTGCTAGAACACAGGCAGGCTGGAGAGTGTCTCACTCTTCTTCTATATAGAGTAAGAAGCTATTATGTACTCTTGATAATAATAATCTTAATTCGTATATATTTTAACTCAATATAACATTGACGAAACTTTATTAAACTTTGCAGAACGACTAAACCTTATCATCTGCATTTACTTGCAAAACTTTATGAATTGACGTTAATCCTATATTGAGTTATGAAGTTAATTTATTTAACCTAATTTAACCAAAGTTTTCATTTTTGGATTACATAACTTGACTTGAGTATGTACAACTTTAGTTATTTCGCAGCTGAGTATTAATTCATGATAAATGTTGTCCTTAAATTATTATCCGGTCGGGTCGATTTATACTTTCAGCCGTATGTCCGTTCAGCCGGCAAAATTACAAAAGAATCACGCCACGAATGATGTACGTATAAGAGCAGCGTGTGGTGTGATTATTTCGTCATTTTGCCGGTTGAGCGGGCATACGGCTATATGAATCAAGCCTAATTTACTGGATTATGTATTTGAGGGCTTTCAAAAGAATGGTTTTCTGGGCATCTCCCCGGACTACAGGGACACGTGCCACCGGGGCCAGTGTATGTCTCTGCTCTCGTTTCAAGTCCTCGTCAACATGACCATCAAGCCTGTACCCAAGTTTTTCAAGGACGTCATTTGGCCGTAAGCGTTGTAATATTATGAACTGGATCAAGCTGGTTGGTATTGGTATAGATTCGTGTTGAAATGTGGGCTAATAAGAAAATATTTGATCGAAATGGTAGATTTTTGGCCAGAAATAAGACAGTGGCTTGCTGACAGTGGCTCTTGTCACAAATTTCACAATTTGGGGCATGAAAAGCTAAACCGGGGCGAAGAGAATGGATTAAAAATGTTGGAGTAACGGAGTTGGGCTGAAAGGCTCTATTACATAAAGTTCAGTTAATGTACTGTTTATGTCAATTAATGTATTAAAATTGAGATTCATTAATTGTTAAATAGCGCTAAATATTCTCGTGCCTATTTTAATTTGTGGGTAAGAACACGTTCATAAATGTTAGGTAATATATTCGTCTCTTTTGTATTTTTCCTGGACTTATAACAAATACGTGTTGTAGCGTTCATATCAATGTTGACGTATTTATTTAGATTCGCCAAGAAACGCATAAGAAAACTTCGTAATCGATTTCGCAACAAAAACAAAGTGATTGAGATCAACAAACCACCGCATGATATTTTGATTGCTAACGCGTCTGGATATTTGGACAAAGAGTACCACAAGCCGAGTGCTGATGATTTCACACTGTCGGAGTACACTGAGAAAGTGATCACTTTTGGATATTTACTGGTAAAGTTTTATGATTCATGTTAACTAGTTTAGTCTACAACTTTTTTTCTTATAGAATGGTGTCTCTCTTAAAGAAAAGTGAATGTTTAACTTCGAATCTTTTAGACAGAACATTGTCAGAACATGCTGGCTATGCTAGCGCGCATTCAAGATTTGAGATCAGTTCAGTTCAGATGAGATTCAGATCAATATTTTCTATTTCGAAATTTAAACTTTAAATTTGACTTAAAAAATTAACTTTAAACTTAAACTTCAGTTATTCGCGGCGTCGTTTCCTCTGGCCCCTCTGGTGGTTCTGCTGATAAATGCGGCAGACAACGTGGTAGACGCTAAAAGACTTCTATGGCTTAATCGGCGACCTGTTGCTTTTATAGCGTCGGATATTGGTGCGTTGATATATATACTAAAGGCAGTGCTAAACTTAGGTTTGATAAAAAAAATGCTGGTCCATGAGACGTACATATTATAGAATTATAATTATTATCCTACTATATACTCTTGATGATAATGTGCGCCTTATTCAGCTCAATGTAGACAGTGTGGGAAAAACTTTTGTAAATCCGAAGTATAATTTACTTTTGAGTTTTTTCATCATCGTCATTTGCGTATTTATAATTTTGGTGGCTGCTTTTGAATAATAGACACAGTTTATTTACAGTATAGGTATATTTGCCTAGTGCATAATATACTTATTTGATATTAGAACTTGGACATTTTTTTTCAGGTATGTGGTATCCCATTCTGCGCTTTCTAGTGTTTGTGGGCATCGTCAGCAATGCTTTTATCGTGGCCTACACGTCGTCATTTCTGCACAATGGACTCAACCTTGTGGTGGAAACCAAGGATCGGTTAATATGTGTCATTGTGTTTGAGGTATTGTCTTCTTATCACGCGGTTCATTATTAAGAGTGCATGTTAGTGTATCCACCCACACGTAAATGAAGGGTGGGTTGGAGAAGAGGCCACTTTTTCCCCACATCGAGGGCCAGGATTGCGTAAATCTGAAACAGAAAAGTGCATGAAAATGTCACCTTTTGGAAACTTTTTGCAAAGTATAGGGTATTCTCGATCGAAAAGGCCAAAAATTAGCTACTTGGACAGATCCAGGCAGACCGCTTATTGGTTGATTGCAAACTTGGCATAGTTCAAGCCCACATATACGCAAACTCATATAAGCCGGATTTTCGAAACGTGTCTGCAAACTCAAAATCGAAGACAGAATAGAAATTAATGTTAGTTTTTTGACTCGGCCAAGTTGCTGAGAGTTTACGTTTGGCATCACTATCCACGCCATAAAAAAATGTGTCAGTCATACGCTGAGATAATATAACATTACTATATCTGATGGAATAAAAGCTTCGTCAGTATTCACAAAAATTTAGGATAAACGGACGATTTAATGGCCACAAAAACTGTGTTGCGCTGCGGCCACGATTTACATGTAAAATGATTTTTAGTAGCCCATCTATAGTGTTAAGAAATGGTAATGCAGCAACATACAAAATGTAGCTTTAGTTCTAATTTTCTACATTTGCGATGCGCCTTCTGGGGGCTATGTACCTACCTAGTGTGCCGATTTGATGATAATCTTACAACTGAAGTTTTTTTTACTTTTACAGGTAGCCTTAGCTCATTGACTTATATAGTTCTATATAGGTAATTCTATTATCTCAGACATCTGCTATGTTTTTATACTTTTGTTTAGCATATAGCGACAGTAACTTTATTCATCATTGCCATTATCGTGCCTGATGTGCCGAGTATTGTGCGTCTGGCGATTAGAAAGGTGAGGCACTACAGCTTATGGCTCGCGATGTGACAGGTGTGAAAATGGCTTCAATTTGAAAATCAGCACGAATAACTATGATAGCAAATGGCTTGTGTTTGTAGCAGAAATTTTTTTCGTGGTGAAAAAGTCATTGATTACTTCGCCGAATCGAGTATTGGGCAAGTTGTTAATGGTGGTAGTTGCGGTTTGCGCTTTTGGAAAATTGTAAGATAAACTTACGGATGCAACAAGGTTCAAACACGTAAACACATGTAACTGCGTTAGCGATTTTACTGCTTCAAGATAATATATAACGTTGTCGCTGGTCTGTTTTAGGAAAAATATCAAGTGACCAAAATAATGGAAAAAGGCTCGCTATCGATTGGTCACGACGAGAGTAAAAACAAACGGTATCGATCCAAAAGTGTGACCGAAAAGGACGAGCTTAAAAAGAAGACGCCGCACAAAAGAACGGTCGCAAAACGAGTGTAAGTACCATAAATTAATTTAATTTTTTTATAAAACCCACACCATATTGTCATCATTTGCGTCCCAAGCAATGGCACTATAATTGTGTATGTAATAGCAAGAGTACATAATAGTGTCTCACTCTTTATAGAAGACTCTTCTATAAAGAGTGAGACACTATTATGTACTCTTGGTAATAGTAATGTAATGACATGCTAAACACGTTCCGATTGACAATTTGCCTAGGTAGTCTAAAAGTACAAACAAATAGGAAAATAATGATTTTCTATCATACGGTCGTATATGCACTGTGATTAGTCACATATGCTTTCTTCAACTTTAACTTTAACTTATTTAAAAAAAAGTGATACGTATGGAAGTCATCGATTATAGGCTTACTTTAACACTAACTAAAATTTAGTTAGCTTACAGAGGTTAATTGACATTAATATGTAGACGTTCAAGGTTTCAGCTATACTTTAATTTTAAATTAGAAAGGTCTTACTGTCAGAGGTCAATTCTGTTTTGTCCCTAGTTCCATTCATCCCATTTTTATTATCTCCTCTAGATTGATCTCAAAAGCTAAGAAAATCTTTTATCGACGCTCTTTAGTTCCCAATTAGTTGTGGTAAGATTAGCAAGCAGCGTGAAGTTGGCTAGCGCTTGCGGTGTATGGTGAATATTATGCAGTATACAACGCACATATGGTCGGTTGTATCGTAACTGAACCATATGATATTATATTTTTACGTAGCGCCCTCAGGGGCCGCGTATATACAGTACTACTGTGCAAAAAAGTTCCCCTGTTCGCCTGCGTACGACGAGCTTCATTCCTCGCAAACAGTGACCAAGGTTGGCCAAAAAGTAACGAACAAAAATTTTTTGAAACAGTGCTCCGAAATTTACATTTTTAATGTAAAAAAGTTAAAAATTTTTTGTTAGTTTCCGGCCACCGTTCGTCACTTTTCGCGAAGCGTCGTCACTTTTTGCGAAGGATGAAACTCGTCGTACGCCGACGAGCAGAAAACTTTTCTTCGTACAGAACTGTATGTACTGTAATGAGATTCGCATTCTTGTATTTTCGTTTACGTCATTTTTCCAGTGTTAACAAGAGTACAGAATAGTGTCTCTCTCTTTATAGAAGAAGAGTGAGACACTATCCTTTCTGCCTGTGTTATAGCGCAGGCAGATGCGCTCGTCATTTCCAGCCCACATTTTGCCGTTTTGTGCAAACATGTGGGTGCCAATCAGAAGCGACCTTTGTTTCTGATTGGCTGGACGCTATTGCCTGAAAAATTGTCAAAAGACACATTTAACTTTACCAGTTAACAATATATTCAGCACATACTAGAGCAATA
>JASANF010019929.1:0-26450 GCA_030248245.1 Trissonchulus sp. WLG1_4 | reverse complement strand
CCACTTTTTGTTTAAGTAAATGGATGCTGTTTTATTAGATCGTGCACAAAACTTTACATCTCATGAATCTTAATTTCATTTATATTTTTTTTCGAAGTGCATCAATAGCATATTGATTAAAAAGTTAAGTATTAGGTAACCTTAATTTCTATTTTGATATAATATTTATAGACATCGGTGCAGAAAAATACTATGGAAAACACACTCGATATTACGGCAAACCATTTGCACGATGCTGTTATCGAAGAAAAAGAGAGAACTAACAGAAAAATTGACAGACTGAAAACAAAATTAATGCAATAAAAAATGAATTTTATGAAATTTTTAAAACGGTTTCTGGTAAAATATCGAAAACCAAACTGTAGTGATGCGCAATGCACTGTATACAAATTTACGTCAATTTTGTACGAAGCCAATTTCACAAGAGTAGTATTAACAAGCAGGCCCCAAAAGGGGGCAAGGTTCCTTCGCTGAGTGAAAATTCTGCTTAATTTACCCAGGAGAATTCAGCTTCGCCCTAATACCTGTGTACTATTTAGTTCCAATGCTAAGGTGTTGATTTCACACACTAGGTATAAATTCAACAATTTTGTCGAAAACACATGTTATAATCACCGCAACTGCTTGTGATTTCAATGACGCAATCGCTTTTCCTCGACAAAAATATCTCCCGTCAAAACAGTTTTTGCTGACAAAAGATTTTGCGGTGTAAATTTTTTGCAAAGAAAGTCAACGAATGGGTGTCGAACCCTCGAAGTTCATATCAACAAATTCCAGACTAGCGCTTCTGACCACTCGACCACGCCAGTTTGATGAATAGTGTTCTTTAGTTTTGACTATGTAGAAGGGTAGTACAAAACAAACAGCAGACTAGACGATCACGTGATAAGTATATGTATCGAGTTTGAAAAATTACCGAACGAAAGTTTTTTAAATCACGAAATTTTAGTAAAATGACAACTTAATACTCAGACAAAAGTATTATTAAGCATTATTTCATTAAAAATAGTAAGCAAAAAGCCTGTCTTCAAAAAAAGAGCAGTCGGTTCCCATACTGACTTTACGTGTTAATCATATGCGCTGGACAACATGTGGCTGTTACTTTTACACTATGCAGAGTTGATTTCAAAACAATAGTTCCTTCTCTAGAAGGAACAAAAATCGTACTATTCTCCGTCACTCAGTGGTGGTGTTGACCAGGCTGGCAGTGCCGACTGCTTTATAGAGTTGGATAGAATACTGGATACTAAAGTCTAAAAAAATCCTGGATTCCGAGGGCCTATTCCTTTACCGGATTAAAGGGTTAATTATAATCGGACTAAACGGTTTAAAAATTATACTGAAAAAAGCCATTCCAAAACCTCCGGATTAAACGGACTTAACAGCTAGCGCGCTGATTTTCAAGTCCGTTTTGTCCGATCAAGCTGGACTTCATTTTTCGCGCTAAACCGTTTAGTCCGGTAGTTTAGGAATGGCACAAATTTATAATCGGACTAAATTTAGTCGGACTTAATTTAGTCCGGTGTCATTCCTAAACTTAAACTTCCCGACACTGATAAATTTGTATTCTGGTGCCACTATAATGTTTTTTCGCACCAGCCAATCAGTTTTGTCTCCGCCTACAAACTGTACTCTGATTGGCTGAGCAGTTGAAGTTGACAATTAACTCGCTGTTTGAAAACAGCGTTTTCGCAATATAACAAGCAGGCCCCAAAAGGGGACAAGGTTCTTTTGCGGAGTGAAAATTCTGCGTAATTTACCCATAAGATTTCAGCTTCGCTTTTACTTGTGTGTATTTCTATGCATAGAATGCATTAATATCTGTGTACATTCGATTTTTACATTCAGAGCTTTTGTGTTGAAATCAAACTATAAATTCAACAATTTTCTTGAGAAATCATGCCATAGTTGCTGGAACTGCTTGTGATTACAGCACGCAGTCGCATATTTGACAAAGAAAACTCCTGTCAAAAGAGTTTATGCTGACAAAAACTGCTAAATTTTTTGCAAAAAACCGTATGGGTGTCGAACCCTCGAAGCAGGATAACAGAAACTTTTGGACTAGCGCTTTTGACCACTCGACTACGCTACTTCGATGGCTATCGTTGTTTGGTTATGACTATGTAGAAAAGAAGTATATATGAAAACAGACATCGTCTAGACAATCACGTGATTAGCATGTGTATCTTGTCTGAAAAATTAAAAATAGAGTTTTAAATCACAAAATTTTATAAAATGACAACTCAATACGTAGGCAAAAGTGTTATTGAGCATTTTGTCATTAGAAACCGAAGCCTTCAAAAAAAAAGAGCAGTCAGTTCCCATACTGACTTTACGTGTTAATCATATGCGCCTATCACCATGTGGCTGCCATAATAACACTGCGCAGAGTCGATTTCAAAACAATAGTTCCTTCTCTAGAAGGAACAAAAATGTATTTGCAGCTGCACATAATATAAAAAAACTAGCTGCAAATGACAATCTATTAATTGTTTAATCTCCATTGTATATAAAGACTATTTAGCACGTAATGCTTCAGGCCAGCGTAGCCGAGTGGTCAGAGCGTTCGCCTTCGGCCAGATAGGTTGGATGTTCGAATCCGACTTGAATAACTTAAGCCACATAAAAGTAATTTTTTTTGGATTATTTTTGATTAAAATATCAAACATATCATATCATATAAAACAATAATTAATTAATTATTTTTTTAACATATCAAAAATCTGTTATTTAATTTTTGACAAGAATTGGAAATCGACCAAAAAAAGCAATTTTGACGAAGATTTTTTGGAATACATTTTTATACCAGATATTTAAAATACACTATAAAATAGCCCAATTATTCAGCTATAATTTGATATATAGATCGTCCAAATTGGTTAAGGTAGTGATAAGTAGCAAGAGAATAATTGGGGGGCACCGGGAAGTTAAGTCCGTTTAATCCGCGTAACAAATCGCGGACTAAAACTCCGTGTAAAATGCAGCGAGTGGACTAAACAGACTTATTTAAATCAGGTTTAGGAACGGAAATTTTTTAATCGGACTAATTTTAGTCCAGCTGAGAGTTTAATCCGGTGGTAGTTTAGGAACGGGATCGGACTAAAAAGTTTAATCCGGTGGTAGTTTAGGAATGGGTTCGGACTAAAATTAAGCAGCAGACTTATTTTAAACCGTTTAGTCCGTTTAGTCCGGCTTGTCATTCCAAAACCGCGGACTAAAATAAGTCCAGTCCGTTTAATCCGGTAAAGGAATAGGCCCCGAGACAAAAAGAAACACACAAATTGTTGCGACAAGAACAAATTTCGATCATCAATAGTAAAAAATTAGGCACAAAAATCACGCCTCCTGTTTTATCTTTGAGTTCAGCAATTTCTGGTGAGTTAGGTAATTTAGGTTTCATTGAAACAGTTAACATAAACATTTTACGTTTTAGCTTAATAAATTATGTTAAAACTGGCCCAAGTGTAGTGTCCTACATGGCCAAATTTGGCCAACTTAATCAATTGATGTTTATACGTAGTTAGTTAGTTTTGTTCCGGAGAATTGTTAACTGTTCTGCCTAAATGTTGGATGATGAGAAATAAATGAATCTGAAAAGACATTAAAAATTATTTTAAAAAATTTTGAGGGCACATCAGGGGGCACACCATCCTGGTCTTGTGCTATTAGAAATGGTCAAAATGGCCAGCTGACTTGGCCAACTTCAATGGCTAACTTGGCCAACTTCAGTTGGCCAACTTGGCCAACTTAAAAATTGCTAACTTGGCCAACTTCAGTTGGCCAACTTGGCCAGCTTAAGTTGGCCAACTCAACTTGGCCAACTTGGCCAACTTAAGTTGGCCAAATCAACTTGGCCAACTTGGCCAACTTGAACATCCGATACTTTCACTTGTAACGAAGTTACACGCTCATGCGTAATGTAATTAAGAACTAATTAGGTAATTAATCAGTTAGTTAATTAGTTAACTCGTAAGTAAGTAACTCTGCGCAAACACGCACTTGGTGCAGTGAAAATACACCTTTAATTTACTGTCGGAGGCCAGTTCACATTTGTCAATTATTTTAGCTGTTTTGGTTTGGCCTAGCTGTAATTTAAAGATGTTACAGCCTGTTGCTGCTGGCTGCGTGCGTCACGTGACTTGAGAAGGTTATATAAGGAGCTGAACTTAGAGAATTTTTGCAGTTCTCTGCCAGTTTCTACGGTGTTCAGCGGTTTCAAGAGGTCTCTGCGGAGACACGGTTGAGACGGTTAAGACGGTAAAACGGTAAGACTCGGTGACACGGTCGATAAGGCGGTTGGACGGTAACCCACGGAAGCACTCGGTAGCTCACGGTCCGAGAGTTGTAGTGGAGGTAGTGTCGTAGTTGAGTCTAGTCAGAGAGGGACTGTGAGAGATAGGATAAGTCGCAAATAGTCGAGTGTCGTAGTGTTGCGAGCCACTAGCCACTGAAGTATTCATTAAAAGGCTGCTAGCTACGCGCGTTTGTTGTTGTGTTTATATTTCATAAGTACGGCACTAGGCCCTCCCCGCTACATTTGGTTCCCGTGCCGGGAATCGAACCCGGGCCGTGCGGGTGAGAGCCGCAAATCCTAACCACTAGACCACTAGACCACACAAACAGCTACGTCGCTATCCGGGCACCAGTTGGGTATAATTGGAAGCGTGCAGGTGTGTATCGATTTATGCAATGAAACCGCGACGGTAATAGCACAGGTTGTCAATACATGTCCATATGACGCAATATTCGGAATGGACTTTCTTACAAAGGTAAGAGCTGTCATCAATACCGGAACTGGGAAGTTGCAGGTAGGATCGTCATTGTTCAGACTCTTTCCAACCGGCTCCCCTACGGTGAACATTGACAACAAGTATAGGGTAACTGCTAACGACAACATTGTAGTACCTGCTAGAGCAGAGGTAGTATTCCCCGGCAGACTACAACAGGTCGGCCATGGTACCGACGTGACATTATGCGTTGAGCCCTCTGGGCAGTTAGTCGGTAAGTACGGTTTGCTGGCCGCTCCAATGCTGGTCCAGATAAACCAGGACAGTTGTATACCCTTCAGACTAATGAATTTATCCGCATGCCCAGTGAGACTTTACAAACACATGGTATTGGGATCCACTCATGGGGTAGAACTCAACACGAACGAAATGGCCAGTTTTACGTCTGTTACACCAAGCTTTTCAGCTTTGGAACAAAATCAGGGAAAAGTTTTGGACCAACTGAACCTTCAGAAATGCACCGTCACTAAAGAAGAATTAAAGAGCCTAACACAGTTATTAATCAAGAATATTGACGTGTTTGCGCAAAGTAGTGAGGAGCTGGAAAAAAGCCCTCATGTACGTCACTGCATAAATACACGGAACCAAGCTCCAATAAAATTGCGACCATACCGTGTTCCGCAAACGCAGATCGAACCCATGCGGAAAATAATAGAAGACATGGAACGAACCGGAGTTGTGGTTCCGTCTGCAAGCCCATGGGCTGCCCCGTCTATTTTAGTAAAGAAGAAGGATGGCAGCGATCGGTTTTGCACGGACTACAGACAGTTGAACAGTATAACAAAAACGGACGTGTACCCTTTGCCTCGAATCGATGATTCGCTAGATTATTTAGCCAAAGCTCGCTATTTTTCTAGCATGGACTTGCAGTCAGGCTATTACCAAATACCCATGGACGAAGGCAGTAAAGAGAAAACTGCATTTATAACACCGTTTGGGCACTATGAATACACGGTCATGCTGTTCGGATTGAAAAACGCGCCAAGTACCTTTCAAAGACTGATGGACTTCATATTAGTAGGACTACACTACAGTTGTTGTTTGGTGTACCTAGACGATGTTTTAGATTACTCCCAAACATTCGAAGATCATTTAAAGGATTTAAACAAAGTTTTCGACAGACTTAGACAAGGTAATTTGAAATTGAAACCCAAAAAGTGCCTATTC
This sequence comes from Trissonchulus sp. WLG1_4, assembly GCA_030248245.1. Classification (NCBI taxonomy): domain Eukaryota; kingdom Metazoa; phylum Nematoda; class Enoplea; order Enoplida; family Ironidae; genus Trissonchulus; species Trissonchulus sp. WLG1_4. The sequence goes on along the minus strand of JASANF010019929.1, from coordinate 20,496 downwards.
TGTAGACAAGAATTGCCGTTCTTAGGTCATCTAGTATCAGACAAAGGCGTGCGACCAGACCCCGACAAGTTACTAGCGGTAAAAGACTACCCGGCACCAAAGGACGTTACTGGAGTAAGACGGTTTCTTGGCTTGGCTACGTATTACAGAAGATTTGTCGCCAACTTTGCAACCACCGCTCACCCACTGAATTGTTTGCTGAAAAAGAACTCTCCATTCATTTGGAGCTCAGAAGTCAACGAGGCGTTCGAACGGCTAAAAGAAGGACTTACCAAATCACCAGTGCTTCAGTACCCTGATTTCAATAAGCCGTTTACGGTGTGCACCGACGCTTCGAACGTCGGGCTTGGTGCTGTACTTCAGCAGGAGATATGTACAAATCCGGTCGTGATTGCATATGCTTCACGCAGCCTCGGCAAATCAGAAGTAAGATACTTAACTATTGAGAAGGAACTATTTGCCATTGTTTGGAGTGTGAACCATTTTCGAACATATTTGTATGAGAGGCACTTTACTGTGATTACCGATCACAGGCCATTGAAACATTTGCTTAAACTAAAAAACCCGACCGGGAGATTGGCACGATGGACAATGGCTTTACAGGAATATGACATGGAAATTTGCTACAGACCTGGCACCGAAAACGGACCTGCAGACGCACTATCTAGCGTACAAAGTGCCAATTGTGAGGACACCGCGATGGCTGCTGCGGCAGACGCGGATGCAGAAGTTATCGATAAAACTTCTGCTTATGAAGTGAACAGGACTTTGTGGAGCACGGAACAGCAAAGCGACTAACAAATAAAACCTATTTTTAACGCACTTGAGACCGGTAGCAGGAGTGTGACAGACAAAGAACTAGAAGATTTTGTGATCGAGAACAATCTGTTGTACCGGCTGTGGTGCAACCATAATCCGAAACGAAGAAATGCGCTTTGGAAACAATTGGTCGTGCCTGCTAGCTTACGAAAAGAGATACTAGAAAGTTATCACGACGATGTATTTGCAGGCCACTTTGGTATAGAGCGAACATACCTAAAAATCAGAGAATGTTTCTATTGGCCTGGAATGTATAATGATGTTCGCTACTGGGTACAGAACTGCAGGTCTTGTACGGGGAAAAAGGGGCCCAATAAGCTATTTCGATCTGCAATGAAGCCCATCAAGGTAGGAGGGCCGTTTGAAATGGTAGCTGTGGATGCTTTGGGGCCCCTGCCTATCACGGAGCGGAATAACCGCTATATTATTGTCTTTAGCGACTACCTTACTAAATGGCCTGAGGCTTTCGCCACCCCTGATATTACTGCCGACACTACGGCCAAGCTCTTAGTCGAAGAAGTTATTTCAAGGCACTCCGCACCATTAATGTTGTTGTCAGATCGTGGGAAAAATTTCACAGCGGAGCTGGTTCATGCCGTGTGCGACCTCTTCAAAACGAGAAAAATAAACACCACGCCATATCACCCACAGACAGACGGTCTGGTTGAGCGGTTCAACAAGACATTGGCAACAATGCTGTCGATGTATGTGAGTTCGAATCAAAAAGATTGGGATACGATACTCCCCTATGTACTGTTCGCATACCGGTGCACGTTACAAGAGTCAACACAGGAAACCCCGTTTTTCCTGTTATACGGTCGAGATCCAAACCTGCCCTTGGATGCTGCACTAAAGAAAGTTGGAGACGTCGAAACGGTACCATCTGACTACAGGGCCTCTCTGGTGTCAAACCTGCGTACGGCGTGGAAACTAGCTAAAGATAATATCGACGACGCTCAACTTAAACAAAAATCTAATTACGACAAGCTAACAAAGCAGTATACTTACAAAGTGGGCGACTCTGTTTGGCTATATGTGCCCGCTGTAGGTAAGGGTAAGTCAAAGAAACTCTCGCACTTGTGGCATAGCCCGCTCAGAATTGTAGAGATGCCCACAGGCGAAAATGCGGTCTTGCGACCAGCAACCGGAAATGGTAAAGAGCGACGAGTACACGTTAATGCATTAAAGCCTGCATCAAAAAAGGTTGGAAAAACGGAAGAAAGGTCAGTGTCAAATCACGGGAAAAACACAGTTGACCAAGAACCACCATCAAGCACAAAGTTAGTTGAAATAGTTGACCCCCCTAATAACCCGGCAATTGACGGCTCAGAATCAAAAAGACGGATCGTGGAAAATTAGACTCTATGGTACCGGGAAAACGGCCCTAGTTAATCAAAGCGACTGTTTGAATTATGAAGATTATACGGCAGAGGTATTACAGTTAAGGTTGACACGGTCACTACAAAAAGCAATTCTAGATGCCTCGAGTGACAATGGCAGCACCAAGGATCCTGAACAACCCAAAGATACTGTGTTTTTAGGAATGGAAGTGGTTGCAGGGACTAACAAGAAAGGCACTGGGAAGCAATTGGGACCACCACCAGTCTGGGGAACCTTACTGACTCCAGAAAAACACCGAATGTTTGTTGAACTCGCGCAGCGAATCACAACGCCAGATCCACACACAGACGACCCTATCCCAGATGCAGCCGCTAAGATAATTCCACATGGAACCCACATGTATTGTCCTTGGAATGGTGGGCGGTACGTCCTCAGCGTGCCAACTCATTATGGTATACTACATCACCACATTGTGAATAGACGGTTTTTACGCGAAGTACACGCACGCAGATACTTTCAACAAATGGTTGAGGCTCTGGCGTATGCCCATAGGCGCGGTGTGTTTGCCTTGGATGTTACTACAAATAACTGGGTTTTTACGGATAGTACAAAAACCGAAATACGGTTGAAATCGTTCGAGACGGTCCAACTTTTCAGAGACAATGCGACCCCTACTGTCCGCTGGGGGTACTTGCCCTACGCCCCTCCTGAGTTCTTTGGGAACAATTTCGGTGACGGGTTCAAGGCAGAAATATGGCAAGTTGGCGTGACGCTCTATACGATGGTGACAGGGCGGTACCCTTTTTGGGGGCCTGACGCGCAACAAATGATTGCGAGGATCCTGGTGGGGAGGCTGTTGTTTTCGGATACGCCCATCATATCCCTGGACACAAAGGTTTTTCTGAGAGCTATCTTTGACAGGAATCCAAACAAGCGAATGACCGCACGAGAGATATTGAGCCACCCATGGCTATTCAAAACCAACCCATTCAAAACGGTCATCCATTTGTCGCAACTGTCAGGTGACGGAGAACAAATACGTGACTTAGTAGACCCGAGCGAGGACCAAAGCGAAGTGCTGCTTATTGACGGTACGACAAAACGTTGCACGGCATGCAGCGAGTACGGTCGCTTTCGGACCAATGTCAGCTGGCTCAAGAAGCACCAGACTTTTTGACCGGGCGACGTGCGAACGAACCCCGAAATAATTGGGTAACGACGGTTTGCAGACTGACACTGCCAATGACATTACTGTTTTGCATCCTTTTATCCTTCCCGTTACCACTGCTGGCGGAACTAAGCACACCTGGTTCTTCTATGAAAACATCAACCTTGTTCACGAATAACACCCCCAACAGTCCAAAAGTAATAACAAATCCATCTTACAGTGCACTGTTTTTCGAAGTCAGAACTATCGACAATTCAAATGATTTTATTGATCACCATGTAATGTTGCCGTTAGATTTCGGTATGCCTTATCCCAAATTTTTACCGCAATGCATGGACCCCCAGAATGATAAAGCGCCGAATCGTCTCAATTGGATAGTGCAGCTGGAATCGCAGTTGTGTGAATTAGCATCCATGTTGAATGTCACTATACAAGAGGCTTATGCCAACTGTTCAACCGATCTGGAACAACTGTTGCAAGATTTTAGAGTACTTACTGGTCGCAATAAAGTCAGACGCAAACGTGGTCTCCTTGGAGACATAGCCTGTTTCATCGAAAGCATTTTCGGCAGTTGCAACGACGGTGGCGCAACAGCAGATTCAGTCAGAGAAGCATTGACAGCCATGAATGACCGCGTCGATGTGTCGGTTGCACAGGTCAGACGCCAAGGAGAAAGACTTATATCGCTATCAAAAATTACATCCGATAACTTCAAGGAAGTCAACCGTCAATACAAGGCACTATCTACAGCATTCACAAAGTTAGAAACGTTTCAAAAATTATTGCGAGATCGTGTGAATCATTTCGGAGAAACACTCGCGCGTTTGGGACGTATGTCTGAAAAGCAAACACAATTGACTGTGGACGTAATCGCATGGGTTGCTGCCGTGAACCATTGGCATAGTCAAGTGGAAGCTGCCTATATGCTGATCGGTTCGATAGAACAGCTCCAAAACGGATTGTTGTCTCCAGTTGTAGTGCCGCCGAGAACGGTGAAACAGATGCTGCAGGCTATTCAGAAAGAAGTATAAAGGTACAAAACAGACTTGTTGTACAGCCCAGAACTTACGTATTTGTACTACCAGGTACCTATGGTACATACCGTTTCGGCTACTGACGATAAAATACTAGTGCATATTCGAATACCACTGTCTAGAAAAGATACGAAATTTACGGTGTACAAGGTAGTATTTTTGCAAATGCCCGGTAGCAGGAACGGCACCCTCTATCTGGAAGTAGACAAAATGTACGATTACTTAGGGGTTAACGAAGCAGGGCAGCACTTAATGCTTACTGAACAGCAGTACAATGAGTGCTACGGTTACCGATATAAGCGATGTCCATTTTTATTTCCTATTCTTTCGGCGACGAAAAACAGCTGCCCACTGGCTATTTTTCGTCAAGATGATCATTCCACTGTAGAAAAGCACTGCGTAATCAAGGTGAGTCAGCAACGCAGTACGGTACAATTACAAGATTTAGGAGAAGGTAACTGGTTTATGGCCACCCCTGACAATGGCTGGCGTTTATTTTGTGCTCAAAAATCGCCACAAGAAGTAACCTCATGTACACAATGTGTTGTAAAGGTACCATGCGGTTGCAGTCTAACCTTGCCTGGTGTTGTTTTACCATCGAAGACTTACGGTTGTTCCAACACGGTTACAAATGTAACATTGTTCCACTCCTTTAACCCGTTTCTTTTTGGCAACCCTCGAATTCACCCTCACAAAGTAGATCCTTACAAAGTGGAACCTGTTGAAAAACTGCTGTTTAATGAGTCTCTATCTAACCTTCTTTTGAAACATACTTCTACTATGAAGGATACGTTAGTTAACTTTTCAAGTATGAACACGGTAATAAGAAACGATCTAGCTACGTACCGAAGTAAGGATGCAAAGTTGCTCTATGAACTGCGTAAGTCAATTAACAAAATTCATAATTCAAACGATGTAAACGGAATTAGGTTCTGGGGTTTACTGGCGGGAGAGCTAAGCTTAGCTATTCTGTTGATTCTTTTGGTGATGCGGCTAATAACGTCGCAGTATATTACGGTACCCTCCGGTCAGGTACGGACGCAGTATTCTTCTCGAGGCCTTAGTTCATGCACAGGTCTAGAACGTACGGATCAACACTTACGGACAGAACTAAAGAATAAGCGTGACACCCCCAGGACCCCACTTGAATCGCAGTTTGAAATGTTAAAACCAACTGTTAATCGTGCGGCATCACCAGTTAGGAAATAGCCGCGCATGCAGTGTCACAGCTATAAGTATTTTACGGTATATTATGTTACCCCTTGTTAGTAATTAACCGTGAAGCTATATTTAATCTATATTTATCCGCAATGTTAGTTAGCAGTCATACTTATTATCTATTAGTATTACGGTTGTTTATTGTATGTCACAATGGCACGAACATGTTCGAAGTTCTTTTGTAACAGTTTGTTTAGATGGCGGAGAAAATGGTCGAAGTGAAAAGGGCCCGAAACCGTTACTACCACGCCAAGTTGAAGGTCCAGAGCTTACGGAGAGAGCTAAAGCTTGCAGACGAAAAACTGAAAGAGCGTCGGGTAGAGTACGCACGGATTGCCGGCCGGAGTCTAGGACCAAGGGCGGAGTCCCAGTCAGAGGAAAACTCCTCTTGCTCAGACCGATCCTCAAATGGCAGTTCGAGCGAACAGCAGCCTGCGGAGATTTCAGAGGGCAGATTGGTAATTGATGAGGGCAACCAGAGTATTTCCAATCATGGCGAGCAGGTTGCAGAAGCAGTACCACAGCAAGAGCCAGAGCAAGAGACGGTCGCTGAAAGTAACGTGGAGCAAAGTGTTGCGGTCGACCAAGACGAAATCGTGGTATCCGAGGGCGAACCACCGCGTCCCCTATCGAACTGGCAAGATCAAGCGGTTAGAAGTTTGAAAAGAAGCGCACCACCCGAAGCATGGCAGGCCCAGCGGTCCCCCGAGTCGCCGTTTAAGTGGCCAAGGTTGAGAGGGTGCCCAGTCCGCCAACCTCCGCAGTCCAGCAGGAACCGCAAATTCGAACCGTTGCCGACCGAACTGCGTCAAATTGTGGTGGAAGACGGCAACCAGTTCCGCCCAATCTGCGTACAGAGGCTGCGGAATAAGGGACGTGAAGACCCGGAAGGGCACACGCGTTGGCTGAAAGCTGCGCACCAAGAACGTAGCGCAGCGTACCGGCAGTTCTGCTATAACAATCCTATGCCGGCAAACATCCAACCCATCGAAGCGCACAGAAATATGTGTGACTTTCTCTACCGCCGCATGCGAACGGCGCTCAATGACGCCTACAAGACGGCCTTCCCACAAAACCAGCAGTGAACGGTTCACAGGGACTGTTTGTTCGTGCTGTTGTGTTCTTGTCTTATTTTACATACTGTTCTAGCTGAGGTAGTGACTCACATTGCACATGTTTTGTATTTGTTTGTGATTGTTATAGATGCAAGCAACGGTCAGATTTCACCACTGTCACACACCCACGGACACGCCGCTGTCGCCTGAGTTAGCCAAGCTACAACAATTTGACGCCGAAGCTGCCGTAAGAGTCATAGCAAGCTACGGTCATTACATAGATGGAAAAAGAGTCACTCTGTCGGGACCAGGAAAACTAAAAATTCTGGAAGACTGGTTACTGGATTTACCAATGTACGGTCTAAAACCTCGCCAGCGTGTTGCGGTATGGTCGATGAAGCAGCAGTTTGTTCAAAACAACCGGCCAGGCTGTGAGTGGCTGAATTCGGTACCGGCTGGTACCATGGGGCAGCTACCAAGCGCCGCCTTGGTGGGGATAGACGGGGCTTGGCGAAATTATTGTTCGGTCCCACCGGATGTCTGTAGAGGTGTAGGTTTCTTTGTTGGCGAGTTTGAACCAGCCAAGACCACCTTGACCACTGCTACCGTCAACCTTGACTTGGTTCTGGAGCATGTTTTTCGGTTACCAGCCGAACTGTGGTCGCCATTGGGTACAACTAGTCTCAGCCGAGCGTCGCAAACGGTGGAGCGCGAAACGTTCCAGGTACAGGATGAGCTGCAAAACCGCAGCGCGGATGGGTGCGGAACGTGCCCATTTCGAGCGGAAATTGAAAACCCTTTAAAATTTTATTTTGTTACAACAAGACGGTACCGGCAGTTGTGCTTGCACTGCCCAGAAAAAACGGTTTTAGTTTATTTCTATGGTAAAGGACAAGATGTTAACAGTGAAGTTAGCGGTTTAAAGTCAGTGTCCATAACGGGGTGTGTTGAGGGCGGGTCCGTCCTCCTGACTTCGGATGAGTTCATGGCCAGTATGTACGCTCGTACGTACCCGGTACTCTGGGTAGAATCAATGGTTACAAAAGTGAAAGTGGGGTACCGGCCTGTCCAGTTGGCCGATGGACCACTGTACCCGGCCGTTGCCGAGCTCCACTCGAAGATCGCCGACACCACCGCCAAGCCCGGTCTACACATCTACACGGGAGGTGATTCCGTAATCGCCGCCCTTAAGGCCGCCATCGCGGCGTTGATGATTGCTGAACCAACCCCAATCCAGTACCCGGCCTTCCAAGGTTTCCTCGAAACGATGTCGGGTGACGATCGGAGAGCGGGATCATTGGACCTTTGGAGCGAGGAGGGTGAAGACTGGTGACCTAACTGTTGCTTACATCTAAACTTTGACACTTATGTTGTATGTTATTCACTTATGTTTTTTTATCTGTTCGCTATTACATACATCATCTCATCTCGGTTTCAGACTTTACAAATATTTTAACTAAATTGGCTTGTGAATTGGCTTTATTGTAATCAATTTCAATTGTAATCAATTCTAAAATTTTTCCTGAAGTTGTAAACTTGCTCCTTGCCTTTCCATTGTGCCTTGTCTTGCTCATTTTGCTTTAATTTTACGGCGTAATCATTTTCGATTTTTGAGTATTACATGTATATTTTATCTATAAGTGTTATTTTTATGCTCATGCATTGCTCATTATTATACGAGCTTATTTATCTTTCAGGTATACTTATAACTGTTGTTATTGTCTTTGTTTTCATTTGTATGGTTTTTTGTTTCAACTTGTCTCTAAGTAGTTGTTTTCTTCACGCAAAAACAAGAAGGGGTCACCGTTCAGCTAACTCAAATCTTACACTATAATTTCCGCACAAATTTTGCTAATAACTGTCATGCTATGCCATATGTCTTCCTATATCGGTGCTATTTCATGTCGTGTCATATGCCATGTTATTATTGCTATGATAATCATTGTTGTCGTGAATGTGAACGGTGAGTCGCAACACTACCTAGACACTCACTAGTGGAGGGGGAGGAGTGTAACAAAGTTACACGCTCATGCGTAATGTAATTAAGAACTAATTAGGTAATTAATCAGTTAGTTAATTAGTTAACTCGTAAGTAAGTAACTCTGCGCAAACACGCACTTGGTGCAGTGAAAATACACCTTTAATTTACCGTCGGAGGCCTGTTCACATTTGTCAATTATTTTAGCTGTTTTGGTTTGGCCTAGCTGTAATTTAAAGATGTTACAGCCTGTTGCTGCTGGCTGCGTGCGTCACGTGACTTGAGAAGGTTATATAAGGAGCTGAACTTAGAGAATTTTTGCAGTTCTCTGCCAGTTTCTACGGTGTTCAGCGGTTTCAAGAGGTCTCTGCGGAGACACGGTTGAGACGGTTAAGACGGTAAAACGGTAAGACTCGGTGACACGGTCGATAAGGCGGTTGGACGGTCACCCACGGAAGCGCTCGGTAGCTCACGGTCCGAGAGTTGTAGTGGAGGTCTAGTGTCGTAGTTGAGTCTAGTCAGAGAGGGACTGTGAGAGATAGGATAAGTCGCAAATAGTCGAGTGTCGTAGTGTTGCGAGTCACTAGCCACTGAAGTATTCATTAAAAGGCTGCTAGCTACGCGCGTTTGTTGTTGTGTTTATATTTCATAAGTACGGCACTAGGCCCTCCCCGCTACGCTACACACTATTTGAAATAAAGTCAAGTTCAAATCTCGAAGTTTACTTTTCAAATTTTCATTTTCATTAACTGACTAACTAACTTGAAAAAATTAACTACAGGATTAGAACTTGACTTCATTTTAAACAGTCAAAGTATCGGATGTTCAAGTTGGCCAAGTTGGCCAAGTTGAGTTGGCCAACTTAAGTTGGCCAAGTTGGCCAAGTTGAGTTGGCCAACTTAAGTTGGCCAAGTTGGCCAAGTTGAGTTGGCCAACTTAAGTTGGCCAAGTTGGCCAAGTTGATTTGGCCAACTTAAGTTGGCCAAGTTGGCCAAGTTGAGTTGGCCAACTTAAGTTGGCCAAGTTGGCCAAGTTGAGTTGGCCAAGTTGGCAAATTTGCAACAAGTTAACAGTGTAGGACACTACACTTGGGCCTTAAAACTCAAATGATAAATTCTAATTTATAAAGTTTACTCAGCATTTACGACGCTCGTGTTTATTCTCAAGTGTTAAACCACGAACCACGGGGCTTTCGAAATTTAGGCCGGAAGGCAAAGGACACGACTACACGAGGGCAAAAATGACCGTGCGTCCGAGCCAAAGTGGCACGTGATTTAACGGTTGGAAACCGCAACAAATCGCCTAAAACTCAGATTCCAGCCCTCTCTCATGTTTGGGGCTCACGCGCGGAATTTCCAAAATAGCTGAAAAAGCCTCCCTCCAAAAACACCGAACACCAATATTTAAAACACAACTTTAAATTTTAAGTTTTATTAAAGGCCAAAAAAACAAGTATAACAAAAACTGATTAAAACTAGTGAAAACTAACTTATGGTCGTACCCTAACTCATGGAGAAGCTAACTCTCTGCTAAATCGGCGCGCGAAGCCCCAATCCCCGTTTCAATGGGTCGGCGCCACCCTCCGGTCCAACTGGTCTACTGTAAGCCTGACCACGCAATAGTACCATGGATAAATTTACGATCTTGCTAAGATTAGCTTCCCATTAAAAATCCCAGTTTATAGAATATAGAATGAATTGAAGTATTTAAATAACCTAGCTGAATTTTGACGTTGAAATGTGAATAAAAGTCAGATTTTATACAAGTATAAATAAGTTTGTATTCACACGACATGTCATCAGTTTATGAGCTGTCGGTAAGCTAGTTTGCGAGACAGAAAGAACACTAGCAGCCTTTCTGGTAATTTCTAGACTCAACGGCGCCACACAGAGCGCTGCGACATCACGAAAGCTGCCCAATATGAAAACTAATAAAAACATGTCATTGCGTGGTTTTGCAACTTTAAAACGGAATGTTAGTAGTTTTTAGAGTTGTGTGTGTCTCTACAAGTGCGAAAAAACCTGCCTCGACGAAGGGGTCTCCCTTGGATTATAACACAGGAGTCTCGGTGAATCAACTAGCAGCAAAGCCGCATATACGTACATAAGACTCAAATTTAAGGCTTAGTAATTTCGATTAAGGGCTATTGTCGTCCCAATTGTAGCTAGACTTGGACTACCCAAAGTGAGAATTTTTGGACTAAGAGCAAAAACAAAACAACTAAAATAGTTAGTAATTAATAAAAGTGCCAATAAGAACATCCTGACTCAAAATTGGAAATACGTTTGCTCAACAGTCAATGTATAAATAAATATGTAAGGGCCTTTTTCTAAAATGGACTTAACTGGACTTGACTTAACTGGACTTAAACCAACGGACTTAAGTGGACTTAAACGCATTCCAAAAATACCGGATTTAAGTGGACTTAATAAAGTCCGCTGCAAGTTTAAGTCCAGTTAAGTCGGACTTGAGTGGACTTAAATTTGCAGCGGACTTAATTAAGTCCACTTAAGTCCAGTATTTTTGGAACGCAGACTTAATTAAGTCCGACTCGATTAAGTCCGACTTAATTAAGTCCGATTTCATTCCTAAAATAACTTCGGCTTTTAAGACTCTGTGTGGATTACGAGTTTATGTTTATAACTTTTGACTAGTTTTACCGTTCTGCATGTGTAATACGTCATTCGAAAGCTCACAAATTGCGCTTTTCAGCCATGTAAATGTTAAAATATTTTATGGTTTTATTTTTTAAAATTACATCCTGAACAACTTTAAAAAGTTGTGACAACTGTATTGTACCATTCTAAAACAAAAATTTCGTTTAAGGCTGGCGTATGCCCGCGTTTAAGGGCTGTTTCTGTGTTCAGTATGGTCTTGTGGTTCGTCATTGGCCTCAGATTGATTTAGACTTGCGAAGTCTTCGATACTGTTCTTAACCTGCGATTAATTCATATGTACTTTCATTCATGCATCTTTGGAACAGTTCTGAAGCAGTCTTACGTACGTCAGCCAATAAAATTGAGGCATATTACATGTGACACCATGAACAGCCAATCAGACAGTTGCAGGCCGACTAGTGGAAAAAACTGTTAGTTTGTGTTGCGTAATTGAAAATGTGTTTCAGAGCATTTTTTCGTGCAAATTTGAAATGTTAAAAACTTCTGAAACCTAAAAATTTCTACAAGTATATAAAGCACTTTTACGACGGCTTTTCGAGTCCATTGGTGGTCTAGAAGGTAAGCTTTTTGCTTGCCAATCGGGCTCCCACGGATTGAATCCCGTTCTGAGTTATTTTAATTTCAGTTTTACTTTGATTAGCAAATGCGATTAATATACTTTTAAGTTATTTTCAACGAAACGCAGTTAATCCAATCGAGTTCGAGCATTATTTCACGTGTAAAAGACTGTTCGTCTGTCCTCAAGGAGTATGAATTAATCACCCATATATAAAGACACGAACAAGGACTTTACTTTACTTTTACTTTTTGTTAACTCTTGATCAACTTCACACATGCAAAAACAAACTACATATTATGTTGTTTTCGCAAATGCAGACGCACATGTAAGATGATGCGGCACTCTGGTCGAGACATAGTGGACTCAAATGTCATTGGCTAACAAGCTCTTCTGCTGAGTGAGAATGGGTTACATTGCGAGGTCGGAGTGTCAATATTCCAGAGGAAATATTAAACGCGGCCACTTTTTGTGGATAAAATAATTTAACTCCCAAATTCTGCATACATGCACTGCTGAGTAGTTCCAAAGTTTTCCCAACAACAAAATGTGAAAAATTGTAAACAGTAAACACGTCTTGACGTAAAAAACTTATTGAAGTTAGTGTTTTAAAAAGACTGGTCTCACCGAGATTTGAACTCGGATCAATGGATTAAGAATCCAGAGTGCTCACCAATACACTATGAGACCTCTGGTCCGATGATGTTAACTTTCACTATTGAAAGTTTTGCACGCTTTGTCGGAAAATCATGAGGTTTATTTCAACAAGGAAACGTATGTAATTGCTTTTTCAATCTCAAGCTATCATACTTTTGCAAGACATTTCTTGTTAGGGTTGCGTACGTTTATGACAGTTTCATTGCTGCTGAAACGCATTATTTATTCGCTAGCCCGGTTGGCTCAGTTGGTAAGTGCTGCGCGCATTTACTGAGCATCTGATTTCGGATCAGAACGTCGGTGGTTCGATTCCGCCCCGGAGTTGCACCTTTTGCTTGCGGTTGTTCTGCATACATTGAGAACTGAGCTGCTGCTATATCATGTGTGCAGAGCAGCGAAGTACCTACCCTTCTAGTGTTAATTAACACTAGAAATTGGACCTACCCAGATTAACGTAGGACTATCAAAATCTGAATATAGTATATACGCGGCCACTGAGGGGGCCGCGTAAAAATGACAAACCTGGACCACGTGATGAAGACGAGTAATCACGGATGTACATGGGGGGTCTGGGGGGGGGCAAGCCCCCCCCAGATTTGAAATTCCGGGACAAGCCCCCCTTCAGATTTGACCCGTCGGGACAACACCCCCCCTCCTTGAAACTCCAAAATTACCTCAGATCGCCCTAAAATGATTAAAAAATAAGCAAAGAGTGAAAAAATCGCTAAAAAATTTCAGTTTCGCAAAAAATTTGCCACTTCTAGGCAAAAACTAGAAATTTTTGCGTTTTTGGTACAAAAAATTTGGACCAGCCCCCGCTAAAATGTCGAAAATTCCGGGACAAGCCCCCCCCTGACCGAGACCCCGTGTACATGTATGCGAGTAATCAATAACACCCGGCCAATCAAAAACAACAAAAGTGCCATAACAAGAAACACTATAGGACAACAAATTTGGTCAAATAATGACTGCTCGACACCAAGTAATTTCTGTGTCGTATTATTTTTCAGCAGGATTTATGTGTCACTATAGTCTTATCTGGATTATTTTCAACCATATTTGACAAAGCGTAAGTCTGAAAACTCACATTTACTACACTCGTTAGTGGTACAAAATTTTTAAGCTTTATAAGAAAATTACGTTATTACAAACGTTAAAATTCAGTCCTACAACGGTTATCAGCTCTAAACTTGAAATTTCAGCCAAAAAGAAACATATACGTTCCATAAAAATGCCAGTAATCAACTGAAAAGGAATAATTATCGGCCATATAGCAACTTTAACAAAATAAAAAACTTAAAAAGTATGTCATCAAAAAGCCCATTTATTTAGCTATCATTTGACATATAGATCATCTAAATCGGTTCAGTATGTCAAAAGTTATAAACGATTATGTAAGAGCTATCAAGCACTTAAATCCGTTAAGTCCGCGTAAAGTTACGCGGACTTAAAATTCTCCCAAATACGTGTAAATTTAAGTCCGCGGACTTAAGTAGACTTAATTAAGTCCAATTTAGAAACGTGTAAAAGTTAAGTCGGACTTAAATAAGTCCAGCGGCAACTTAAGTCCACTGTTATTTTTGGAATGCGATCGGACTTAAATTTAAGTCCGATGATATTTTAGAAATGCGACTGGACTTAATTAAGTCCACTGGCAGCGTTAAGTCCACTTAAGTCCACTTAAGTCCACTTAAGTCCGATTTTGCATTCCAAAATTCCGGACTTAATTAAGTCCAGTTAAGTCAAGTCCAGTTAAGTCCATTTTAGAAAAAGGCCCTAAGTAAAACAAGCAAAATACCATGTTGGCCAGACAGTGAAGTACATGTTGAAGTCAGTGGAACGTGTTGAAGCGTTTAACATTAAAATTAAAATGATTGGTTTGTTTTTCTTTAAATTTTAAAAGAAAGTTTCTATACTTTTTACATTTCATCATTGATATGAATACATGTAAAGCTAAAAACTACTTGAGCAAACCGCACAAAATGTTTGTATTAATCATAACATACATGTAAGCTTTTGTTTTCTGTAAACTTATTTAAAGAAAATCATTGAATGACACCATTTTTTAATGTGACTAGGCTTTAACAGGTTCATGTATTTGTGGTTTTATTGTAAACAATTTGCTGCACGATTTTGCTTCGTCTACCAACTTGGCTTACATTTTTCATATATATCCTTGAAGCATAGAATAATTCATACCATGTTTAATTGGTTTAAAGGTACCAAACGCGCCTTTATGTCGTTTTTTTGTCAATAAGCTGTAACCAAGTATTCACCCAGATTGTATGTGACATGCAACTGATTGCAATAACTAATTTTACTTATTTTTTATAAAAAAGATTGTAGCTCTCAATATTTTTTGTCATAGTTGATATTATATATAGCCTGGTTTTTTTACAAATTTTAGTATGTATTTTGTGCTTTAGCCAGCACTACAGTGGTTTTCAAATGAAAAAAGATTTGCCTGACGCCACTTCATCATACGATCCGTCAGGAGTTTCGTCGAATAACATCCCGAAGCCAAAAATCTATTTTTACAGTAATTCAAAGCGACTGTAATTTATACCGAAAAATTTGACGCCCAGTGTGTCATATAGAAATATAGAGCCCTTCCAGTCAAGTTGAGGGTAAATTGATATATTAAAAAGTACAGTTATTACTTATAAAACTAATGTCAAGGCTCTATATGGAATTTTGATTTTTAATCGATCAAAAATACATTGTATTATCCATAACTTTTGTCCGTTACATCTTGGCCAAAAAAGTTGTCCAATGCGACCCTGTGAATCAAGCCGTATGCTTTAGCAACTGACGGATAGAAATGTCATTTAATCGGTCTTAAAGATAAAAAGGTACAAATTGCTTACTTTAACAACTTTCGAATATGTCACTGGAAATACTGTTTTTGTAAACTGCGGATTTTATGCTAGTCTTTTTACTTTCAAATTTTTACCGATTTTCACCAAAAACTTGCCAGTACAGTTATTCCATTTTCGTTGCTTTTGCAGGTTTTTCTTTGCATTTATTGAAAGCTTGTTTTTAATTTAGCTTGGCATAAAAAAATGTTTTAGCTTGGCATTAAAAATGTAAGTTTTTACCGTTAAATTTTAACTTTTTGGTAAATAGCACGTTGCGTCGTATCTTATGCGAAAAAATGCTCTCTGAAGGCGCTGCAAAGTGTAGCATTCCTCCCTTGAATTAACTTTAAAAATGTATTTGTAAAATATAATATTAACATAACAACATAATAATTTGCACTAAATATTGATTCTACATTGGCTGGTGATTTTATTATTTAATTGCCTGTTTTATGCCATCGCAAAAGCAAGACATTCATGTCAGTAAAACGTAATTTGCATAGTTTGCTCTGATAGGCTTATCAGATCGCTAAAAAATTGTGACCGTTTCAGCAAAAACAAATATTGAATGTCATTTAGAGAAAAAACATCTGGTAGTTTTACTAGAAGTATCAGAAACCAGTGACTAGGCAGGACAAACAACTGTTTGGCTTTTGTATGCGGTCAATCTTTTGAAAATCAGTTTCACAAAAAATTAGAATGGGTTAAAACAGTTCATATGTATATATACTTTACATGTACTCATCGTAGTCATGCCATTTCAGTACAAATTCGGCAAGAAGATGGCATGTGATGCCTTTGTTCACAAATACTGCAGACGTCGCATTTTGGTCAGATATCTTTTGTGTGGGTTGGTTGTTCTAACAGGGTTGCTCTTGTACATTCACTGCTCAAATGACGACGTTGATTTCATCAACTCGTACGTTGTTTTGTAATTAATTGTGATCTTTAGAGGATACATATGTTGTTTGTTATCATAACTACCGAACACAAAACAAGTTATTTGAATTAATTTATTGATTAAGCTATAAATATGTGAATTTATATAGGGGAAAGCGCCCAATTACGAACACATCCAAATTTATGCGGTACAAAAGGTCCCAAAAAACGTGTGGTCTCTTAATTCAAATCCAAGATGTTAAATTAAAACACTGTACTCTTGGCGACTGAGCAGACAACATTAGCAAATTTTGCTACGCTGACCAAACGATGTCTAAATAAACACACCAGATAGAAAGAATCCCGGAGTGAGCTAATGTTGCTTAGAACGAAAGGTGCTTACTAAGAGGAATGGGTTCCTATTAGGAGACCCTGTTTTCGAATGTGTGTCAATGTTGAGTGCATGCATATTAAGAAACACATCAGAACTTTTTGCAACAATTTTTGAAAAAATGCCTGCTATAAAGTTTGTCGTAAAATGATTTTGTTATTTTTCTTACCCTCGTAAATAGTAAAGCAGTCTACCGTGATTGTAGTGGACTGACAAAAATAGTAGAAATAGTGTTCCACATTTTTTAAGTAATTAATATTTCAAAGCAAGTATCGTATATGTAGGTACCATACCGATAAAACCCAGCTTTTTCGGTTTCAAGTAGTGTGTGCAGCTTTTTCGTAATTTTGCTTGCTAATCAGAACAGGCAGATTTTTAACCAGGTTTTTTTCAGAGTTACTGTAGTGCTGGAACATATTTGGAGTTTCTTTGATGCGTATTTACACCATGATTGGGAAAAACATGCTTATCCAAGAAAAGTTCGATTCTCTATATTGCCGTGGAAATTTATGGATAAATGCCGCAAGCATCGAACAAGCAACGATTCCCTAATTGTGACTGTATTTACTTCTTTACCGTCTCGTTTCACAGATAGGATGCAACTGCGTACGGCTGTTTTTAAAAACAAACCCTTGAATGTTTTGACTCTGTTTATGCTGGGCAAAGATTCTAACACGTCAAGAAAATCGCTAGAACAAGAGGCCAAACAGTATGGTGATATAATTCAGAATGAATTTGTAGACAGCTACAAAAATCTGAGTTATAAATCTTACGCAATTTTCCAATGGGTTCTCAATTTTTGCCATTCGGCTAAATTTCTACTGAAAACCGACAGTGATGTTCTTGTCAATTTCGATGTACTGGTACAGCTGACTAAAAAATTAGTGACTTCCAATAAAACCATCTGGGGAAAATGCTGGTTCGAGTATCCTGACCGCGATCCCACGAGAAAATGGTACCGTATTTATTTTGGATGTTGTTTTCAGTTATAGTTTCTTAACATCAAATTTATTTATATATAAATAAATACATAAATAAATACATTTAGTATTTTAATTAAATCACTATCCTATTTTTTGTAATAAGTATAATAATAGGGTGAGGTGGCTCTGGAAGGGTTGGCGTTGATGTTCTAAGCATGAAATAACTTTACGTTGCGATGGACACGTGACCCGGTTCTCTAGTTCAGGGTCAATAAAGTTGGAGTTATTTTATTGTCAGAAATAATCTTACGTTTTTCGGTACATAAGTCAGCGGTAACCTATTGTTTTTATGGTGTCAAATGAAAGCTATTTCGATATCCTATTTGATAGCGAAAACTAGAACCTTTTACTAGTTAGCTAAAAAAAGTTCTGGCGAAAAAAGTTTTAACGTAAACTTAGTATTTTTCAACAATGTTACGCAACGGCTGTGATACCAATGATAACACAAAAGAAATGCTTCCATGAAATCGGCCATATAACTGCGATAATTACATAAAACAGCTTGCACCCAATCAATGACCATGGCGTCAGGAATATGGGTCTAAACCTGACATTTATTTTATTCTAAAATTTTATTTTGCGTTTTTCGCTTTATAAGTCAGCGTTAACGTGTAGCTTTTTTGGTATCAAATGAAAGCCCTTCTTTTGCTCTATATAACTGCGAAAACCAGAACCTTTTACATGGTCCCTGAAAAAGTTATGGCCGAAAGTTCTTTTTCGAAAATATTTTGTTCAAAAAATTCCTCCGCGGCTACTCACACCATATACGTAATCAACAAAAGTTCGGAAATATTAAAATCGTTGTAACTTGCCTCAACGTCGGCGTAGAAACATGAACTTGACGGCATTATACTCAAATTTTTAGGCGCTTTAAAATGACACCTTACTTAACGTTAACCGACGTAACGTCCAATCAGCACCGCCTATTCATTAATACTGACTGTTGGTCGACATCTACATCATCATGCGACCTATAAATCGATAGCTTTTGACAAATGGAAGCGGATGAAACTAATTTTACGTCGTTACCATAACCGTATCAAAAGTTCTGGCTCCTGGAACATTTCCCTTTTGTTGACTACCTGTAATCACCCAATATGCGATCAAATCGCATTTGAGGTCAAATTTGAACTAAATTTGAAAATTTTTTCGAAAAACTTTTCTCGTCAAACACAGCTTAATCTCACGTTATAAAACTAGTCGAACTAGTCTAAACTAGACGCACTAGTCTTGTTAAATAAATAAAAAATATAAAATAAATAAAAATAAATAAATATGAATAAAAAAATTTCGGTTTTGCGTAAAAAATATATTCATTACAAATCATACCCCCAGTTATTCGATAATACCTACAAACTGAAAGTTCTGCAGTGACTTTATATTAGCAGAGGAGGAATTTTTTGTTTCACAACAACACTAATTCTTACATACCTTAGCATGCCTCATTCTAAAATACTTTAAATAAGAGACCAAAAAAAGTTCACTTTTACAGGCTCCTTCCTTCCCTCTCACTCGCTGTTGTCACTGTTGTAGGTACATTCCTGAAGCTGAGTTTAACGGAACGGTATACCCAACGTTCTGCTCGGGTACGGGATATCTTCTCACATTTGATAGCCTGCAACCAATTGTGGATGCTGCGCACAAACACCAATTCGTCCGTCTAGAGGATGTATTTTTTACTGGTATCTTGGCTGAAAAAGCAAATATTACTCGAAGCCATACGCCGCAATTTTTCAAACAGCCTGGTGATTCTTATAACTGCTACTGCCCTGCCGTTACAGTTCACGCAAAATCAGCCAGTCGTGTTGTCACCCTGTTCGAATTGCACAAACAGCTAAAACAATGGTGCAAAAACGCCACTGTGGAGTCAAAGCAAAACAATACAATTTCAACAAGAAAGCAGTGCCGTTAGACTGAAAGAAGTATGCTACTTTAACTATGCTACTATACGTACTTCACATTGAATAAAACATAATTTTTTAGATGTGCTCAACCTGTAAAGTATACTTTTTTGCATATCGTGTTGTTAAAATCAGACAAGGCTTGCCGGAATGGTTGGCGCTGTCTAAGTATGCAGTTCAAGAGAGAGAGCGCTACTCAGCAAAAATTGCGGTTGATTACGTCACGGAAAGGTTCACACCTATACATTCATGTTATGCTGCGAACCACGGGGCTCTTGAAATTTAGGCCGTGAAGGCGAGGGCCGAGGGACAAAAATGACCGTGCGCCCGAGCCCGGGTGGAATGCAGAATAACGTTTGCCGACCGGGGCAAACTGCTCCAATTTACTCAGAATCAAGCTGTATCTAGGTCCTTGGTCACACACGGGATCACACACAACAGCTGCCAGACCTTCCGACGGGCGCCTACAAACAATAGGCCCTACGAAGCCCTAAAGAGGCAAATTAGGATTCAGAATTTTATTAAAAGTTCAACATTTTATTGGACATGAAAACAATAACAGTTTTAAAAACAGGAGAAAACAAATAAAACTAACTCACAGCAACGACCTAACTTAGGAGGACCTAACCCAAGTCCTCAATGGCACGCGGGGCCTAAATACCTAACCCCTGTTCAAGCGCCGGTGCCAATCTCCCCGTCTTCAGAAATTCGATGACTGTGGTAAGCCAGACCACACATAAGGAATATTCAACTTTTTGGTTTGTGCCAAATCGGATTCAGGTTAGCTCCCCCCATTCAAAACTAATTACGAATATATTAAAATAATTTAAATATTAAGTTTTAATAACAAATTTAGACGCTACAGTTTAGATATGACGAGAAATTTTGGGATGTTGAAATATGTTCCTATCCATGCGACACGTCATCATTTTCTACGCTCGCAAGCTAGGACAGATAGGCAAAAAGTATCTGGCAGCCTT
>JASANF010019927.1:0-35342 GCA_030248245.1 Trissonchulus sp. WLG1_4 | reverse complement strand
CGTAAATAAGTTACCGTTTTTTGTACGAACTTAGCACTCACTCGTTTTAGCAATTTCAACCGATGCAGCTGTGGCCTAGTGGTTAAGGCGTCTGACTACAGATCAGAAGTACTTGGGTTCGATTCCCAACAGCTTTGACTTTTTTGCAATTTTTATAATTTAATTTTTAAGTCATATTTAGATTTTAAGTCGTCATACAAGTATATACTTTATAGCACGATCGAGCCTGTTTTCATACATCTGAATGCGCGCGTGCAGGGAAACCCTCGTGCGTGGCACTCGTGCGCCACGCTTGACCGCGCTACAAAGTATACTTGTATTATATACTATAGTGAAGGAAATGCTAAGGGACAAACATTACAAAAAAACGTAAAACGTTACTAAGTTTCAGCTCAAACAGGTAATTGTATGATCCAGAAATCTGAAGCAAAATTTTTGTCAGATACAAGGGCGTACCCAAAGGGGTAGGTGATCCCCCAAATTGTTACACAAGGGGCCACCCTTTGCTTTTTATTGCCCGGTCGAAAATTTTTTCGATACGTCTCCTCTTGATCAAGTTCGGCCTAAAAATTGAAAACATCTCAATTTTTTTATTTTGCGCTTGTATCAGATTGTAGTCAATTGCAAAACCACGAGACTTTGGTTGAACAGCGAAATTCCTACTAGAGTTCGCAACGGGTCGAGATTTCATAACCCGACTCGACCCGAGCTAGAGTCTCACCCTACCCGACCCGACCCGACTTCTACTGAAGCTGCTATCCAAACACTTGAGATTTCTTTGTCACTTTTTTGTTTCCAGTTTTTTATATATTTCATCTTTTTATAAGCTACAGCTGACAGCACAGATGTACATGGGGGTCTGGCGGGGGCAAGCCCCTCCAAGATTTAAGATGCCGGGACAAGACAAGCCTCACTCAGATTTGACCCATCAGGGCAAGCCCCCTCCTCGTTGCTAAAAAAGTGCCTGAAAACTAAAAAATCGCCTCAGATAAATAAGCAAATAGCGAAAAAATTGCTAAAAATATCCGAATTTTGCAAATATGTAATTTCCTATTTGTACGCAAAAATTGAAAATAATATATAGCGCTTTTGTCGGTTCAAGCCCCCACAACGTCGGCACAAACCCCGCTACAATTTGGAAAAATCCGGGACAAGCCCCCCCAAACCGAGACCCCAAGTACATGTATTGACGTCTCAGTAGCTAATTTTGGCTAAAAAGAAATAAGAGCTCGAAAAAGCTGTTACATCACTCTGCAGCGGGTACATTAGGTTGAAAATATCATCAAAACAGAAAAATTTAAGGTAAAACTCAAGGATATATACCCAAAATTTTTGACCCGAACTAACCCGCACAACCCGCGGGTTGGAAAATCCCAACCCGACCCGACCCGACTGCGAACTCTAATTCCTACAACCTAAGCTACGTACTGTAACCGGGTCAAGATGACCAAACCATTTATCGGTCTATATTTTCTAGGGATGGACCGAAAATTCGGTATTCGGTTTTCGGCCGAAGAACGGGTATTCGGTATTCGGTACCGAAAAGTAAATTTTCGGCCGAATACCGAATAATTACGAAATCAAGGAAATACCATATCAGTGACCGTTTAGAATTAGAAATTTAGAACTAATTTTATTAATCCTTCAATCAGCACTATGTACATTTCGAACTGAAATGTATTCAAAAAACATGAAAGCTGTATATATATTAGCTAATGCAGATACTTGTGTTAATTTTTCATGGATGCTTAAAAGTTTTTCTTACAAGACCAGATTCTGACACGCAGTATATACTGTGCGGGGTCTTATCGCACCTTGAGCCTTCTTTTTCAAACGTTTTTCATGAACTCTGCCGAAAGTTTACAAGCAGTTCAAAAACTGTCCCATTTCGCCCCTAAAACAACCCAAGCCCCTGGGACTGCCGGGGTGAAAAGGGACGAACCCTCTGTACACAGATGTACATGGGGTCTTGGAGGGGTGGCTCCCCCCAGATATGAGAGTCCGGTACAAGCCCCCCTCACATTTGACCCATCGGGACAGCCCCCCCCCCCTCCTTGATGCTGAAAAAGGGGTGTCCGAAAGCTCTAAAATCGCTCCAGATCGCTATAAAATGTTTCAGCAAAAAGCGAAAAAATAGCTGAAAATATCCAACTTTTGCAAAAAATTCCCATTTTTAAAGCAAAAATTGAAAATTCTTGCATTTTTGTCAGTTCAAGCCCCCGAAACGTCGGGACAAGCCCCCAGACCGAGACCTGTGTACATGTATGCCTATGTACATACCTCATCCAACTGCGGTCAGAGGTCGCTGACAGTTGTGTAGTTTCTTTGCTGGTGCTTATTGTGCCTTTTTCTATAGTATTATTCTTCGATTCTATAGTATCGACGTATTCTTTAATACATTTTGCATGAATAATTAAAATCAAACGTTTGCAAAATGTTCATAAAGCATATATTTATGTACGCGTAGTATTTTAACATTCTGCATCTTCAAAACCTGAGAAGACATTCGCTAACTTCTGCTTGACAACTATTCGGTATTCGGTTTTCGGCCGAAAAAGAAAAACCGAATATTCGGTATTCGGTGAAATTTTTTTCGGTCCCATCACTAATATTTTCACTTTGACGCGGATAAAATCCTGATCCAATCTCCAAGTCCAAATGATATCTTAAAACATCGTTCTTATGCTGTACTCGTGTACCTCGGATAAATATCAGTGCGAATTACCACACCATTGAGAAACCAAAATAGCGAACTGAAAAACGTAGCAAACTTTATTGCTACTCGTAAAATAAAACTAAAGTCTGCTAAAATTCATGCAATTGAAGCAGTTTACTCCACAAAAATTAATACAGAACAAGATTATGTATAAACATAAGATCACAGTCAATTAAAACAAATTAATACAATTTCGTACAACTAAATACGATACATAACATTATAAATATTAATCACACCATACTGCGCCCTGCGCAGCAAATTAAAATCTAATGTGGTCTTTTTCAGCATGAAATGTCTTCAAAAATTATTTATCAGGGATCACATAAAGTCCGACAAAAAATTATGAACACTGAAACAAAAACAAAACATGATAACATTAAAAAAATGTTATATTAAGAAGAATGAATCACAGATTTTTTGTCCATTACCATAATTTGACAATTTATGCCGTAGTTTAACAAAAGTTTTTTTACGAACTATCTTCAGCCATCAAGAGTACAGCTAGTAGCTGCTAAAGTCACGCCAACTTTCTTTCATTTTTTCTCACCGTTCAACATGTTTTGTTCAGACTTTAGATTAGGTTTGTTTTGAACGTAGGTTCATGAAAAGCGGCACAAAAACGTTTCTTTTTCACAACTAAAATTTAGAAGCTAAAGTGAGACGTTTTTTTAAGATTATATAATACATACTTATTGACCTCAAAGTTTGCATTTTTTACTTTCAATTTTTTTTCGGTCAAATTCTTTCACTGATAATTTCATTTCATGCTTAACAAAGTCAGACTGAACACTGGACAGACACAAAATACAACGGACAGTAATAGACACATCCAAAGACAAAAAAACTAAAATTTTTGATGTTTTCAAAATTTGAAAAAATAATTCTTTTCAAATTCCATTTTCAACCCAAAGAAATTGGGCCAATAAGCACCAAAATTGCAAAACTACTGAAAAATGACATTCGAAAAATCAGATACATTTGAATTAAAAAACATTTAAATTGAAAATTTTTCAAGAGTTGATATGTAACATTTCAGATTTGAATCCAAACGTATGATAAAGGCAGTTTACAATTACAACACCACAATACTTATTCATATACTAAATGAGCAGTGCAAAACTTTTAACTAATTGCATAAATATTGACAACTAGAATCGATTTATGCTTAAAGTAGCATATCCGATCAGCTAGTAAAGTTACTAAATTGCGCCACCACTTCGCATTTTGTATACCTACTGAATTTTTTAAATTTTGCATGTTTAGGGTGAATTCAGATTTACTAAATAATCACGCCACTGATAATGTCTACTAATGTAATACAAGTCTTACAATTGTAACAATTGGAAGTGCAAAACCAGGTGATTCGTTAAGAATATATATGTATATATATATATATATATATATATATATATATATATATATATATATATATATATATATATATATATATATATATATATATATATATATATATATATATATGTATGTATATATATATATATAAATATATATATATATATCAGGGATCGACCGGAGTTCCGGTTCCGGTTCCGGTTCCGGTACTTTTTGGTTCCGGTTCCGGTTCCGGTTCCGGTATTTTAAAAGTACCGGAACCGGAACCGGAACCACTAATTCTCTGACAAAGGATTTTGCTTTTAATTTTGTGTTGTTCGTCCATGAAATTTTTCCAATAGGCCTCCAACTGACCACAATCGGCCTAAAAATCAAAAATTTCTTCAGATTTTGTTTTGGCGAACCTCTTGCGACTCTGTAGCTAGTTTAGTCTTCGTCTTCTTTATAATTCTCTTTCATCAAAGCTCATGCGTTCAACATATTATGTACTGTACGCGTATATATTACATGTATATATAAATTTAAATATATATACAGTACACTAGCTAAATACATTGTTATCGTTTGTGTTTTATTGTCTTAAAACGAATATTGTAATATATATTTATAGTACCTAGTACTACATACAAATAGCTTCTGATTTTTATTCTTTATCAACAATGCTGTGCTTCTTGTGTCCAATTTCTTGTATTACTTCAACTAGCTCAATGAAAGCTGAAGGTCGAAGGTCCTCGGTTTTTCACGCTACACTGAAAAATTAATCTGTGTAAACCTTACTATCTAACATTTAGGAGAGGGGGCGACGGTATATACAGCCGCCCCCCGCCCCCCAATTTTCTCCAAGTCAGGGTTTTTTAGGGTCCACGAGTGGGTCCAGACTCAAGTTCTCTTAACTGGACCCAGCAAAAATTAACCTGACCCAACACCCAAGTCAGATCCAAGAACGTAGATGGGAGGGGCGTCGCGACCCCCCCTTTTGGTTGAATTTAAAGAAATTGTCAACAAGGGTCCCCCCTTTGGTTTTTATCGCCCCGCCGAAAAAAATTTTTGATACGTCTCCAATTGACCAAATTTTGCCTAAACATCCAAAAGTTTTCGAATTTTGTTTCTGAGGGCGACCGTATCCAGACCCCTGCATCTCTATGGGCTATGGCTGACTAGTCCTTGTTATTATCTTTCATCAAAGCCTATGCATGTCTACAAAAGTACATTATGCTGAATTTTCTTGTATAATACACTGTCTGATGTGACGTTCTCATGTTTAGTTTTTAATTCTCCTGTCGATTTCTGATACTTTCTTTATTTCTGATTCTTTTTAAAAAAAATTTCTGATACGTCCTTAGTTGACCAAATTCGGCGTAAACAGTTAAAAAATCTCCATTTTTTCTGGGGGCTGCCGCCCCCAGACCCCTGCAACCTGTGGCTCACTGATCCCGCGTTTGCACTGCGAATTAAAGTGCTAAATTGGTGTATAGAGAAAGTCAAAAGTGTACAGAAGGGTTGCATATAAAAAATGTGAGTAAAAGTAAACAAAATTTTTTTGAAAATATTGCAAAATATAGGGTCTTTTTCAAGGGGGTTCCGGTTCCGGTTCCGGTATTTTTAGGTGGTTCCGGTTCCGGTTCCGGTTCCGGTAGTTTTAGGGTTCCGGTCGATCCCTGATATATATATATATATATATATATATATATATATATATATATATATATATATATATATATATATATATATATATATATATATATATATATATATATGAATGAATTCGTAACAAATCACCTGATTTTGCACAATTTATAACATTAACGGCTCAATTCATAACTTGCAACCGTTTGTGCGTTGAGTTCAGCCGGCAAAATTACAAAAAGTAGGATGACCGTCAAAACTTTATTGGCTTAACGGATAAGCGGCTGCAAGCATGAATCGCTCTATATCTGAATCTAAAAAACCGCTCGCTTCAAGTTCTTGTTACAAGAAATGTACATTAGTAAAAAAGTATTTTTTTCATGAATTCGTTAGTAAAAAATGTTGAATTTTTCAATCACACTTTCAAGTTCTGTCTTGAGGGGTTCAAGTTTCGCTCTATCTTTGAGTCATTGAAACATGACAATATAATATAACGTACATAGTACGGTATACAATTTACATTACTATTTCAAGATTTTCCCTATTGTCAAGTTTACAAGAGAGACTGCTGAATTGAAAGTATTCGAGCGTCAAATCAAAGCAGACGTCTGAAAAGTTGAATTTTTTTTAATCCAAAAACGTCACGTATTTTACAATCCTTACAAAGACACGCTTTTTTCTCCACAATACAGTAAGTTACAGTAACGATATTACAACACGTGTGAACACGTGTGACTAGCTAGCTACTAATTAATGGAAAAATGTAAACTTATATAATTTGCTAAAGATATGATATAAAAATGAAGCATAATACTTTAAATTCAGTTCGTTTTCAAAACATTTTTGAAAATGTAAGAAACGACGAGATTTTATTTTTTTAAATTAACATCGAAATACAAAAAAGTATTTTCAAAATTTTTTCACACTACTGACTCATTTTTCACTTCCTTTAACTTGAAAAAACCCCCACCAACATAATCGCTTTTTTCTAAAAATAAAAAGGCATACATTTGCTCCCTACGCAGATGGTTGCTTTGTTTCTTTACAAACAGAGGTCTACGCAAATACAGTGTAAATAATGCTCTTGATGTAATACTATATAATACAGAAATTTATACACTCAATGTGTAGTACTAGAAATAGATACAGAATAGAATATACAGGTACAGTACAACAAGAAAGACAGGCAAATTATTATACATATATCAAGAGTACAGAACGCACAAGTGGGTATGACTGACATTCTACTACCACCTTGACATTATGTACTCTTGGTCTCGCTACTAAACATTTCCGTACAATAGCTAAGTTCACATTTATGAATCGAAGTATCAAGCCATTACAAAAGCGTGCAACAGAGAGGGCTTTAATTAGTCGTTAAACCATGACAATTTCACGACAGCCAATCTACCAACTTATAATTTGGTGAAATTGAAGATGAAATGAAAAGCTAATTTGATGAAAACATCAGCACGCACCCGAAAACTAGTTTAACGTTAAAACTTTGAAGCTGAGAAGCGTTAATAGATAACGCGGGAGCAACTAAGGAGTTTTCTAAATGCAAATTTTTTAAACGGCGCAAAACTACAAGTGAAATTTTCGAGCAAAATTGGCGGAACATCAACACAATGCGATGAAAATGCCCATGGAAAAATTTACATTTCTGGCTGCCGGCTCGATTTCAAGCAAACCGGGTTCGGGATCATACTCGTCCTTGTCCTTATTATCTGGCATTTTTTAAACAAAATTTTATGGAAGGGGGCTGCTCCCCCTCCCCAAGAATTTGAGTTTGAGCTATGGGGGGCACCCCATCTAAAATGGCGAGGGCAACCAAAATGGGAGGGGGAATCGCAGCAGCTTACCCAAATTTTTCCTTAGCCGTGTCCCTCCGACCTCAAAAAGAAATATGAACTAGGAATAACAAAAAACCGATAACAAATAGTGAATATGTATATACAAAATTACGATAAGCACAAAATTGGTGACTAATAAAATAAAACACTGAGACTAAGTCAGTCCAGTTCTAAGTTTTGCACTAAGGTACGGCTTTAAACGATAAGCATCTGCTTATCTTCAAAATATTATTTATCTTTTTTCAAAATATTTTTATCTTTATCACCATATTATTAAAAAGACTAACACAAAAGTTTCCGCTGACTCTACACCCGAAATTTAGCTTAAAAACTATATAGTTTTAAAAAAGTTTTTACTTAAACATTTGTTTTAAATAACCCATTTTTAGTCAACTGTTTTTTTAATACAGGTGTGATTTCTAACAACATGCACAGCACAGTTTAATTTGCGCAATCAGCCGACAATATCAATGTTCTATCACTACCTGGGTTTTTTTTTTCGCTGGCAAATTTTCGCAATTTTGCGAAAAGCTTGAAATTTTTTTCGCAAAATCAAAATTTTTTTCGCAGACTTACTTTTGTTACTTAATGCAGTAGATTTTACATTTAAATGTTAATAAAACATTATTACGCCTATACAGGATTAAGACTGACGCAATTTTTACCCGTTTTGGCCAAAAAGCAACGATTTTGACACTTTTATTTAAATTTATGGAGCCGTTTTTGTGTAATTTTTAACAATTTTCAGTTTTCACAATCGATTTTTTCACAAAGAAATTTTAGAAGACCCGGCCAATGATCAAGTTAGGTCTGAAAATGCTAACAATTTTGAAATCTTTCTCAATTATGTCACCTCGACCCATATTATACCTATACATACCCCCTATTATACGTGCAATGGGTCTATTACTGTTACATGCTGTGGTGTGATGATATATACATGAAAGAAAATCTGTCCCATTTACAGTCACTAGAAACATCAAGCCACAAAGTTGCACGAGTCCGGGCCTAAGGGATCACAAAAAGTCGGAGAAATTTTCAATTTTTAGGCCAAATTTGGTCAATTGGGGCCGTAACAAAAATATTTTCCGACTAAACCACAGAAATCAGCGCATAGACCTTACGAGTTCACCTCCACTGCGTCAAAATTTTTTCGCAATTTTGCGAAAAGGTTTGAAAATTTTTCGCAATCACCAATTTTTTTTCGCAATTGCGAACGTTTTTGCGAAAAAAAAAAACCCAGATCACTACTAAAATTTCCACATAAACCTCTTTAGTACACACAATCCACAAACAACTTTACGATTGATGAAAACTTTTTTGACTTTTACTTTTACGACTTTTTTGATACGAAAATTACAAACTATATAATTTAACGCAATAATATTTTTCAAAAAGTACTATTATATTAAGCACTATAGCATACTGGAAATATTAGTTATTTATCATATTAAAATAAATTGAGCTTTCATGGATGTGGACAGTGCGCTCCTTCAAGCAGGTGAGCGTAGTTAGGTCCCATAAAAATTTGCTCACCGGGGTTCCCCTGTAAACACCCACATGGATTCAGTAACAGCTATTTCATTCTTAATTTTTTTATATATTAATAAATTACCTTGCATGCTGCATTTAATAACAAGGGTTTTTGTTCATGTTTTTAATTCAGCTTGCTGCTTGCTTGCTCTGCATGACGCTGTTATATATAGTCCGTGTGAGTGTAACTGATGGCGCACACAGCTTGCACTAACATACACAATATGTATTTATTTCTGGTTAATTTTCTGCTTGCTTATTATTATATTAAGTTATTTTTATTGCTGACCAATTTGCAGGTTCTTTTGCGTGTTGCTGTTGCTTGTGTGTATATAAATAATCAATCAGTAACTTATCATCAATTAATTAAAGTCTAAAAAAGAAAAAGACTTATAATAATACAACCAATATACTGTATCCGACTACAACAATACAATTATTTATGAGTCAGGTCTCAAAAGTCACCTTACTTACACTTATATATTTTTAAACCCCCTTACTTCTCCCACTAAATAGCTTAGGACGTAGGAGTGTATATTATATACTCTTGTTTTGGAGACTACTCGTAGCCTGGTATAACTCCACCACAAGGAAGAGGTGAATCTGTGCGCCAAGGCCAACCAGTGCTCGAACACCTTCTTGCCAAAAAACAAAACAATTTATATATACATAGTACAGCAACATAGCACAACAAAAAAGCCAAGGCTACTAAACCGAAGCCGGCGTTTATATTATAGGCTCGGGCTGCGTCGCAGTGTCCCCCTCAGCAGGCTGACTAGAGTCACTCCTCTCAGGTTCAGGTTCTGGTTCAGGCTCAATTGTTGCTGCGGGGGGCTCTGAGGGCTGGGGCGGTGTGTAGTCGGGCGGCGGGGGTCCGCCACTGCTGGAGGGGGGCGGGTTTTCGAGGGCGGACAGTTGCATGGCTGCCGTGAGACCGGTGTGATAGCTGGTGAGCAGGGCAGCGTCCACGGGCTCCATGCAGGAGGGGCAGGTGAAGGAGCGCATCAACCAATCATCGATGCACTCCGAGTGATATGTGTGCATGCACGGCAGGAAGCGGATAGAGTCGCCGCACTGAAACTCCAGCATGCAAATCACGCATCTGCAATGCAACCAAAAAATCATGTCATGTAAGAGGCGGTCAAAAAAATATGGACGAAAAAACCGGCTTTTTGTCCGAGTTTTTTTCCGATGGCCAAAATGCTGGTCATATGGAGGATTCTCCCGCTCCAAATTGAGCGGCCGGGGGGAGGGTCCCGAAAATGTGGGCAAAATTTAGTTAAAATGGTATATATATACTTTTTGGGCAAAATTTTTCGAAATTTAAGGTTTTTTTGGTCGATCAGAAAGGGAGCCCCCCACCAAAAATTTTTTGTTTGACCCCGTTACCCCCCCCCCCGCTTTTGTATTATGTCAGGTAAAAGCATTATGTGGGCAGGTAGCGCATTCAAATTCTGGAGAAGGTACGAGCGTGAGGCACCGGGGGGTGGGGGTGTAGGTAGAGCAACCTTTTCGTTCACTTTCTTTTCGTGAGCCACCATTTTTCCTTTGTAACCCGTTCTGACGCCTTGAGCACCCGTCATTGAAAACCCCCCACCGCCCATGATGTGTGAGAGACGGTCAAAAAAATCAAGAATACGGGCGGGGAGGGTCTCGAAACTCGGAGCTTTGAAAATTTAGCAAAACTTAAGGATCTCTGGTCGACCAGGGGAGTGAGTCAGTGTAGTGGGTCTCCAAAATTCGACAAGAGAGGCGCCCCAAAGAAGCAACGTTAGAGCGGCGGGTGGGATTGTTTTGGTCAATTTTTTGAGAAAGTGAGAAACACTGATGATATGGTGAAAAACATCTGCTAAAGTAGACTACATGAATATAAAAAAATATATATTATGCAACCGTATCTACAACAGCAAAAAAATAAAAAAACGAATAGTGGATTATACAGTTCGTCTCCGGAAAAACTGAAATCACTCAGATACCCAAGTCTCTCCTAGGGCCTTTTCACAAATTATATTAACTGGATTACATTAACTTCATTAACTAAACGTACAAATTATATTAACTGGATTAGATTAACTTCATTGACGAAAGTTTATCAAACTTTGCAAAACGACTAATCACTAAACCATATTATCATCTACTCATTTGCATTTGCTTGCAAAAGTTTATAACTTGAAGCCGATTCTAACTTGACTTATGAAGTTAATCTAGTTAATCTAATCCAGTTAATATTAATGAAAAGGACCTTAGTTAACCAAAAAAATCATTCTAATCTGCTAAATATCAGATAAGTCCCCCCCGTACTCTTTGTCTGTCTTGTTCCCCTCCACGAAAATGTCCGTGGGCAGGTGCTGTATCAGTCCGATCCGTTGAGCAATCTTGATCTGTTCTTCTTCGGTCAGCTGGGAGGCGGATCGGGTCTGCGTTGTGCTCGTGTGGTAGACTGGCGGCTGCTGGTGGGAGCTCTAAAAATAGTACATTTTTTAAAAAAATTTTAATTTTTTAGGCCAAATTTTGTTAATAACTGGAGGCGATGTCGGTAATTTTTTCGCGCCCTAGCCACAAAATTCAAAGGAGAGACCCTCGTGTGAAAATTCATAAGGAATGAAACTACTATATTTTTTAACTACAGCCTTGAAATTATACATTATTATCTCAAACCTCTATCAGGCCAGATCATATCTAGAACACTTAACCTGAAGTTATCACAGTCAGGGGGAACTAGCGAAAAATTGCTCTTTTTTGTTTTTGTTCAATTCGGGTCAAATAAAAAACTAGCCCCTAAAAGTTATTCTCAATCAGACTAAAATGGAAAAAATTCAATTATATTTTAAGGGGGCGCTCCGGGAATCAAAGATTTGGGCCGTTTTTTTTAAAGACAGCCAAAATGACCTATCATTCTTGAAGAAAAGTTGCCCAAAACACTATTTCTGATTTTTTTACGCGCATATCTCCATAGCAAAAAATTTGGAAAAAATTGGACAATTTACTGATTTTATTCGACTTTTACACAAATTCAGCAAGTAAGCCAGTGCATCAACGCTTTTTGAGGTTTTCCAAACAGACGATACGTAAATTTTATTAGTCGTAATGAAAAATTAAAACAATCACAAGAAACCATTTTCAGAAGCAGCAGACTCAATATATAAGCTGTGTGAATACAAAACCAATTTTTCGGCATTCGATTATAAAATGCTGGTAAGATATTTTTCAACAAAATTTTGCACAATTATAGTCTTAGGCTCTGCGCAGTTGAACAATTTTTTAGTTTTTTAAAATAAAGCTTAGAAAGTTTTTTATATGAATTTTATTGCTCGGAGTTCGACTTCGAAAACACATGATATTTTTTATCCAAATCCGACATAAATGTTAAAAACCAAAATAATGTTCAACTAGAGAAGCACATAAGCTACATTTTGGTATATAAATTGTGACTATACGCAAGCAAAGTATAAGCAGAGTTATCGTTTGCCGAAAATTCACTCGCGTTTGCTGCTCTGGGAGTCACGTGACATGATCACGTGATTTGAAATTTTGCCTCCAGTGTTCCGTTGTGCCATACTACATATATGTACTACTAAGTTTGACATTTGCCAACTTTTTTGCCAATTTTCGATGTAACCCCCGATTCCCGGAGCGCCCCCTTAAACAGAAAAATACATATATACATGGCTGGAATAAGGTTCTTCATAGGAAGGCGGTGGTATATTTTCGTGAGCTTGCAGCGTGGATCGGCGACTTTCCATTTCGCCATCCGGTTCAATCAAATTAGAATCCTCTGACGTGGCGCCTTGCAAACAATTCCCCATGCTTGCGCTGCGACTGCAAACACAACAGCAATAATTGCAAATATTGCAATAAAACATTATACCACTACATTTCACATAGTGAAAATTTGGTTTAAAAATATGTAAACAAAAAGTTTTAGTTCCACAAAAGCATAAGGAACATTGATCTGTGGCAAATTGAAATTTTCTGCATGCACTTAGTTAAGTTGCATCGCTGCAGATGATGCTCAGCCGTAAAGTAATTTCGGAAGACCCTGCCAATGACCAAGTTAGGCCTGAAAATGCTAACATTTTGAAATGTTTATTAATTATGTCACCTCCGACCCCTATTATACTGTCTATTAGTGTTACATGCAGTCGGTGTGATGATACATGAAAGAAAATCTGTCCCATTTACAGTCACTACAAACATCAAGCCACAAATTGCACGAGTCCGGGCCTAAGGGATCACAAAAAGTCGGGAGAAATTTTCACTTTTTAGGCCAAATTTGGTCAATTGGGGCCGTATCGGAAATGTTTTCCAACTAAACCATAAAAATCGGCGCATAGGCCTTACGAGTGGATTTCACAAAGGTGGTTTTACTAAACCATGGTTTTACGTACGTTTTTATATGTTTTGCACATATTTTCATTACGAAATATCGTCTGATTCGTTACGAATTTTGTTGGTTTTCTTAAACCTTGGTTTTAGCGCAGTTGAAATTTGAAAACTGCAGCACAGCAGGTCTCTGTTTTGCTGGAATTTCAACTGAGCTAAAACCAAGGTTTAAGAAAACCAACAAAATTCGTAACGAATCAGGCGATATTTCGTAATGAAAATATGTGCAATTCATATGAAAACGTACGTAAAACCATGGTTTAGTGAAACCACCTTTGTGAAATCCACCCTACAAGTTCACCTCCACTGCGTCAAAATTTTTTCGCAATTTTGCGAAAAGGTTTGAAAATTTTTCGCAATTGCGAACGTTTTTGCGAAAAAAACCCAGATACGTACACAAACTGACACACACGCCCACAAAAACAGTGTAATCTGTCGACCTAGCAGCCAGATTACACTAGGATTGTTCAGTGCTAAGGATAGGCGGCCGAGGCCGCCGCGTAAAAACCACCGACTTTAACAGTTTAAAAATGAAACCTGTTGCATTAATGTTTCATTAGCTATACAAAAGCCTTCAATATGCAACAAACGTTGTAACTTTTTTGTATAAATTTTGTATAAATATTTGGAAAGGGTCATTTTGATGACCTTTAAATTTTCCTTAGACAAAGAGTTAATGGCGGAAATTTCATATTTCTACATTACAGCCAATCGGAAAAAAACCGTTTGGAAACTTTCGGTCATATCCCAAGTATATATATATATATATATATATATATGTGTGTGTATGTATATATGTATATGTATATGTATATGTATATTGTATATATAATATATATATATATATATATATATATATATATAATACATTAAATTAAAAGTTCCTTTTTATTTTCTTATGAGGCCTTTTTCTATACAGTTGGCCAGCGGCCCCCAGCAGCCAGAGCCTTTGTTGAATTTTGAAATATAATTTGCATTGAAAAAGCTTATTTAAGCAACACTTTGTCGAGGAACTAGGGTAATTACGGGGGTGATTGCGGAGTGGCAGCGTCAGAAATAAAAGCTTTTTCTAGTTTTGAAATAAAATATATAAAAATAAGATTATCGGAAAATTATTAATCAACACTTAAGCAAAATGCATTTTTTGCAATCCCAACGCCAAATGCTTTGAATAAAGCCCTTTTTTGGACCTTCACGAAAAAATAAAGCACCCATTTTGAATTAAAGACCCCACTTTAAATAAAGCCTCTATTCGGACCTTCACGAAACCATAAAGCCCCGGGGCTATATAATATATTCGAGGTAATACGGTAACCTACAAAGCTGATAAGTCTTAAAAATTGTCAAAATTTTGATATATTTTCTTGAAATATTGAATATATAATACATATAGTCAGGGGGGGTAAAAAAAACACGGAGTAAAAGAGGGGTAAAAAAAACACGGCTCATTACTCAGCGAACACAAGGGTTACAGAGCTGTAACATACTGCAATAAAAAGAGTACGTCATATGCTGTAATTCTATTGCATTAGTCATTACTGAAGTTCAGAATGTATGGCAGACCCACAAGCTCAAAGTTGACACCCAAAAAATGGTCAAAAACGTAAGGGTTTTAATAAGTTGCTAAGGTTGTAGCATGAAGCTCTTTTGACACTGACGCTTCATGTTGTGCATAGTAGCATTATATTATGTGGTCTTTCTTTTGGCATATAGTGGTGCGGGGAAAAAAACCCTACGCGTTTTGCGGGGAAAAAAAACCCTAGTGCTTCCTGGCCGAACCTCACGACATAGGACCTTTTTGAGTATGCAGGTGGAAAGCGCATCCCAAACTGACTTACCACACCAATTTCTGTGCAGTTTTGAGGCCTGTAGCGTTTTTTATAAAATTTCAAAATTTTGCATGTTGAAAAATTCCAAAGTGACAAAATTTTCCAAATTTTTGACTTGTCATAATTTTTCACAAAAACACTTTTGACCAACGCCGTTTGCATTTTTCAAGAGAGTTACCTTTCCTCTATACTTCTGAAGCTCGAAAACCGTGAAAAACGCTGTGGTTGACCTGTGACTGGTCAAAGTTTGTGCGGGAAAAAAAACCCTATTGCGGGGAAAAAAAACCCTATTTTGTTTGGCGGCATTTTTTTGCTAAACTCACCCATTGTTGCTACTAAAGTTAGTTAGTCTGGGCTAACAACATGCGTAGAGTTCATTAAAACCGTTTATTCGGCCGCAAAACGTCGTTTTTTGTCATTTTGGGCCATACCCCGACACCCCTTACGAAACCTGTTTTGGTGATGTTTCACCAAAATTTGGCATTTTTTGCAATATTTAGGTTTTAGCTGCTGCGTACCAATTAAATCCAAGAATGATAGACGCGGGCGGTGTTTGTCCGCTGTTTCTAACGTAATAAGCGCAAAAATCTGTTTTTAATGCTTTTAAATACGGAAAAAATGCCTATTTGGGCAGAAGTCATTTCTGCCAAAACGGGTCGATTTGTGAAGAATCATTGTGAGTCACATGGATGTCGCAGAAACGGTTTTTTTAGTCCATACTGCAGCTGAGAGTTGTAGAACACGATGAAATTGTGTTTATACTCCCTGCTAATAGAACAACCAGAAAAAGTGATAGGGTTTTTTTCCCCGCATTAGGGTTTTTTTTTCCCGCATAGGGTTTTTTTCCCGGAGGTTTCGAGACTCATTACTCAGAAACGTGAGTAGTTACAGTCCATTTTATTAGTGCAACAGTTAGGCGAAAGATGGCCGTTATAACAGCCGCGAGCATTAATGGATCCGATTTATGTGGAGCACAGGACGACGACCCGAAAAGTTGAAAATAGGGTTTTTTTTCCCCGCACCACTATACCTTGCTTTCCGCTACCTTTCTAATAATAATGTATTTTGGGTGTGTTTTTTTTACCCCCATAATTTCAACCCAAAACGGGTAAAAAAAACACACTTCAAATTGGTTTTATTTATCACAAGCAGGTACTGAGAAGTTGGGTAGCAGGCCCAAACTTGCTGTATTAAGTACTTCTGTGACCTCATAATTCCACATAAAAAATTGGCCCTTGGACTGATTGTATTGTGTTGATATGGCCCCTGATGACGGGTCCCTATGTTTAACACGTATTTTAGGTCAATTTTTTAAGACGCATAAATCACACTCATTTTGTGTCAGAAATGTTTTTTAGTGATGTAGAATGATTTTTCTGCGCCATATTTTTTACCAGGTCCATTGACAGTGCTAAAATATGGAGTTACACCGTGCAGGTGCAGTAGAATCAGGTCGGATATAACTTGTTGCCAGTTGTGATTTTGAAAGTTTAGAGCAGTTTAAAAAGCTTAAAAGTTATAAAAAACAAGATTTAAACTAGAAAAACATTAGAAAAGCGAAGTGCTCGCAAAAAATGACCCGTGTTTTTTTCCGCCGCAGCCGTGTTTTTTTTGCCCACAGGCGGGGTAAAAAAAACACGGTTGGAAACCGGTTTGGCACAATATGCGCATGAGGTATATTCGGTTTTACTACACCAATCGATAGCTCTTGCCACAAGCTACATGCTGATGTAGGCACCATTGCTCAACATTAAACCTATCTGATGTTATGAGCTTAGTTCCTTATGCGTGTTTTTATTCCCCCCCCTGACTATATATATATATACTATATATATAGCTTCTGCCAAAATTTTGCGAGACCGAGACCACATTCCGAGACCGCAAAAACCGAGATTTTGGATTATAACAGGCAAACCAGCAATCCGAATTCCGTATAAATCACCATTTAAGACTTCGGATGGTATTCGGAGGGGTTTCGGACATCTTTATAGGGGGTCAGAATGAAGCGGTCGGGGATTATTTTCGATTCTAATTCGCTTCCTAACCCCATCTTTTAATAAAAATATGAAACCCCCATCGTCAGCCATGCCCCCAATCTGATCTCTAGCCCCCAAAATCGCTGTCGCCCCTTTTAATAAAAATCTGAAGTGAAATTATTGGTGTTAAAACCCTTAGGGGTCGAATAAGTCGAAAAACGGCTTTTTTTTGACTAATGATCCGGAGTCCCCCTATAACCCCCAAACCCAGCGGGGGGTCAAAATTAAACGCTCTTTCGAATAGGCTAGGTTAGAAATTTGTAGGATGTAAGCTTTAGCTGGAAATCTAACTTTGTCTAAAAATTAAACTTTACATGGAATTTTTTGCACAAAATTTAAACGCTGCGGCAAATTCAAGATGCATGTATTCCGCACTAAAAACGCTGCGTCTGTTCAGACTTTGCGGTTTGCTTGCGGCAAGCTGCGTTGTGCCGCAGCGGCAAAAACGCTGCGGCAGAATAGCAGTAAAATCGCAGCGTGTGAATCGGCCTTAAGCAAGGCTGAGGCCTAATGCTTATGCTGCCTGAGGCTTAGTGCTTAGGCTCAGGCTTAGTAGCACAGGAAAAAAGTGAGTACAAAATTTATACAAAATTTATACAAAAAAGTTTTGTATAAATTTTGCATAATTTTTGTATAAATTTTGTACTTTTTTGAGCAATTTTTATGCAAATTTTGTACTTTTTGGTTTTTTCATTTTTTTGCGCTACAAGCAGTTTTTTTTCGATTTTTTGGCCATTTCCGTCTGAAATAGACATTGTTTTGACAAATACGCTTAATGTTTTATTTCTCTGAAAAAAAAATGTTTTTCGACTTTTGTACATACTTTGTACAAATTTTGTACAAATTTTGTATAAATTTTGTACATTTTTTGTATAATTTTGGTAGAAATTTTGTACAATTTTTGTACTTTTTAGAAAAATTTGTTTCCTGCAGTTTTTTCCTTCTTATGACCATTTCCGTCTGAAATAGACATTGTTTTAACAAATACGCTTATTTTTTTGTATTTTTTTGAATAAAATTTTGTTTCGACTTTTGTACATATTTTGTACAAATTTTGTATAAATTTTGTATATTTTTGTGTATTTTTTGTATATTTTTTGTACATTTTTTTATATTTTTTGCGTAACTGTTGCACTAATAAAATGGATGCTAACTATTCACGTTTCTGAGTCAAAAGCGTCGAAACCTCTGGGGGAGAAAACCCTATGCGGGAAAAAACCTCTCACTTTGTTTCGGTTGTTCAATTAGCAGTGAGTATAAAATCAATTTCATCGTGCTACATCTCTAAGGCTGCAGTATTGACAAAAAAACCGTTTTTCCGACACCCATGTGACTCAATAATTCTTCAAAAATCTATCCTTTTTAGCAGAACTGAGCACAAATATGCATTTTTTTAGTATTTAAAAGCATTAAAAACAGGTCAACCACAACATTGTTCACTGTTTTTGAGCTTTAGAATTATAGAGGAAAGGTAACTCTCTTGAAAAATGCAACCGGCGTTTGCCAAAAGTGTTTTTGTGAAAAATTATGACAAGTCAAAAATTTGGAAAATTTTGTCACTGAAATTTTTCAACATGCGAAGTTTTGATATTTCATAAAAAATGCTGCAGGCCTCCGAACTGCACAAAAATTGGTGCAGTTTACGCTCGGTTTACATTCGGTTGGGAGGGAAAAATTATTTTCGGCCCTAATTCGCTTCGTACCCCATCTTTTAATAAAAATATGAACCCCCATCGTCAGCCGTGCCCCCAATCTGATTTCTAGCCCCCAAAATAGCTGTCGCCCCTTTTAATAAACATTTGAACTGAAATTATTGGTGTTAAATCTCTTAGGGGTCGAATAAGTCGGAAAAACGGCATTTTTTTGACTAATGATTCGGAAACCTCCTATATCCCCCGAACCTAGGGGGGTCAAAAGAACGCTCTTTCGAATAGGCCAGGTTAGAAGTTTGTAAGATGTAAGCTTTAGCTGGAAATCTAACTTTGTCTAAAAATTAAACTTTACATGGAATTTTTTGCACAAAATTGGATTTAGGCAATACTTAATGAAACGAAAACCTGTTGCTACCATTGAAAGAGCAACTTCTAAGCTACTAAATGCTGAAAAAATTTTGTAAATCGGTTCAGGCTTTGAAAAGTTACAAAACTTTTTCTGAAGCTACCCGAGCCAGGCTGATTGAAGCGTTACAGCACAAGAAGGTTCAGTGCAAAATTCGGGCCATAGCTGAAAATTTTTAAAAAATATAGAGCTGGTTGGGGTACTATAGTGCAGCACATTTATTTTTGATGCTTATTAGCAGATTTTCCCATAAAATTAGGCCTCAGGCTTAAGCTTAGGCTTAGTGTTTAGGTTAGGCTAAAGGCCGATTCACACGCCGCGATTTTGCCGCAGGGCGCAACTGGGGCGGGGGGAGAAATTCAAACTGATATTTTTTCGCCGTGAAAACACGTTTTTATAGGTTGTCGCATGCGCTGAGTTCATTTTTAGCACTTTCCAAGCGAAAAAAGGTTGATTTATACCTTTTCGAAAAAATTTTTGTCGAAAATCATCGTTTTCCGACATTAGGGCTAATCGTCGAAAATTATGACCAATACAGTCGCAATATCAGCCTGAAGTTTGATTGTCATAAAATAACACATTAATATATTTAATACAGCTCTGTTAGCAACATATTTAGCTCATTTATACTAAAAATCGTAATTGAAAAAAGAGGCGAAATATACATACATACATATGTAAATTGAGCTTGCATATCAAAAGTTTTAGATTCTTTTCGCGTATACAATAAATTAACTACATTTCATATAAAATTAAGCATCATTAGGCATAAGTAGCGATTTTAAGGTGGCGCTTTACGATTTGAAAACGTCACTGATGCTCAGCAGCAAGCTGGCACTGAAAGTCAATTTCGGCTTAAAATTTAAGCTTTATTTATGATTCTACAGTAGCAAGCAACTAAGCTTAATGCAGGCAACTAAGCCTCACCCTAAGCACTAAGCCTAACCTAAGCACTAAGCCTCAGCCTAAGCACTAAGCCTAAGCCTAACCTAAGCACTAAGCCCAAGCCTAAGCACTAAGCCTAAGCCTGAGGCCTAATTTTATGGGAAAACCTGCTAATAAGCATCAAAAATAAAGTTTCTGCACTAAAATACCCCAAGCAGCTCCATATTTTAAAAAAATTCCCAGCTATGGCCCGAAATTTACACTGAACCTTACTTGTGTTGTAACGCTGCTATCAGCTTGGTCCAGGTAGCTTCAGAAAAAGTTTTGCAACTTTTCAAAGCCTGAACCGATTTACAAAATTTTTTCAGCATTTAGTAGCTTAGAAGTTGCTTTTGCAATGGTAGCAACAGGTTTTTGTTTCATCAAGTATTTTTGCCTAAATCCAATTTTGTGCAAAAAATTCCATGTAAAGTTTAATTTTTAGACTAAGTTAGATTTCCAGCTAAAGCTTACATCTTACAAACTTCTAACCTGGCCTATTCGAAAGAGCGTTCTTTTGACCCCCCTGGGTTCGGGGGATATAGGGGGACTCCGAATCATTAGTCAAAAAATGCCGTTTTTCCGACTTATTCGACCCCTAAGGGATTTAAGGTGGCACTCCTGAAATGTGGGTTTTGGCCATTATTTTGAAAATGCGCAAAAATAAACATGCATCGCAAGAACAAAAGTTGTTCAGAAGTGAATTTCCTTTAATTTGATACCCATATTACATGCAAAAATTTTCCGAAATTTTTGAGCTTTTTTCTGTAAGAAAAATAGATTTTCACGAAAATGGCTACGAAAATGTATATAAGCCAGTGTATTTACACGTAAGTGATGATTTTGGAAGATTGAAAAACACTAGTAGCTGTGTTTTACTTGCACATACTTTAAAATATTTGGTCTGTTACTGAGTTTGGTGTAATTTTTTGCAAAATAAAGCTGTATTTTCTGCATGATGCTGAAATAAAGTGCGTGTGAATACAATCGCAAATTTCGGCTTGCGATTTTAAAAAATTGGTTCAACGAAAAAACTTAAAATTTGGCACATTAATGCACCTCGTTGTCTTCGAGCGGTCGCAAAACTTTATTTTGAGCGAATCGAAAGTGTTTAAGAAATTTAGTTAAATTTACGTTTTTCGAAAATCGTGATTTTGCTGTTTTTCAATATACCAATCATACTCATTAAAAATAAGATTTTGCGACCGCTCGATCACGTTATGGCAAGCAAAATGGGCTATTGGTTGTGCAACAGCTATCTTGCTGTGAAGAGAAATTGCAAGCCGAAATTCCGCTCACGTTTGGGCTACAGTGGATGCTAATTTGTATCAATCAACTTCTTATTTTGTGCTTGGGCATACTTTTACACCAGCTTGCTATTGCACATCTAAAATTGGCCCCAGATTGACGTTTTTTGAAAAGTCATATTTCAGGAGCGCCACCTTAACACCAATAATTTCAAATCAAATGTTTATTAAAAGGGGCGACAGCTATTTTGGGGGCTAGAGATCAGATTGGAGGCACGGCTGACGATGGGGGTTCATATTTTTATTATAAGATGGGGTACGAAGCGAATTAGAGCCGAAAATAATTTTTCCCCCCAACCGAATGTAAACCGAGTGTAAACCGCACCAATTTTTGTGCAGTTCGGAGGCCTGCAGCATTTTTTATGAAATATCAAAACTTCGCATGTTGAAAAATTTCAGTGACAAAATTTTCCAAATTTTTGACTTGTCATAATTTTTCACAAAAACACTTTTGGCGAACGCCGGTTGCATTTTTCAAGAGAGTTACCTTTCCTCTATACTTCTAAAGCTCAAAAACAGTGAACAACGTTGTGGTTGACCTGTTTTTAATGCTTTTAAATACTAAAAAAATGCACATTTGTGCAGAAGTCAGTTCTGCTAAAAAGGATGGATTTTTGAAGAATCATTGAGTCACATGGGTGTCGGAGAAACGGTTTTTTTGTCAATACTGCATCCTGAGAGTTGTAGCACGATGAAATTGAGTTTATACTCACTGCTAATTGAACAACCGAAAAAAAGTGAGAGGTTGTTTCCCCGCATAGGGTTTTTCTCTCCAAAAGTTTCGAGGCTTATGACTCAGAAACGTGAGTAGTTAGCATCCATTTTCTTAGTGCAACAGTTAGGCGAAAAAATTCACAAAGTACAAAAAATGTACAAAAAATATACAAAAAATACACAAAAAATATACAAAATTTATACAAAATTTGTACAAAATATGTACAAAAGTCGAAACAAAATTTTCAAAAAAATACAAAAAAATAAGCGTATTTGTCAAAACAATGTCTATTTCAGACGGAAATGGTCATAAGAAGGAAAAAACTGCAGGAAACAAATTTTTCTAAAAAGTACAAAAATTGTATAAAATTTCTACCAAAATTATACAAAAAATGTACAAAATTTATACAAAATTTGTACAAAATCTGTACAAAATATGTCCAAAAGTCGAAAAACATTTTTTTTTTCAGAGAAATAAAAAATTAAGCGTATTTGTCAAAACAATGTCTATTTCAGACGGAAATGGCCAAAAAATCGAAAAAAAACTGCTTGTAGCGCAAAAAAATGAAAAAACCAAAAAGTACAAAATTTGCACAAAAATTGCTCAAAAAAGTACAAAATTTATACAAAAATTATGCAAAATTTATACAAAACTTTTTTGTATAAATTTTGTATAAATTTTGTACTCACTTTTTTTCCTGTGCTACTAAGCCTGAGCCTAAGCACTAAGCCTCAGGCAGCCTAAGCACTAAGCATCAGCCTAAAGGCCGATTCACACGGTGCGTTTTTGCCGCTGCGATTTTGACGCAAAACGCAAGAAGCAGGGTGTCGTACACAAAACGCAGCGTCTGAACAAACGTTGCGTCTCGCAAAGTATTTTGCTGCGTCTTTACTCTTCTAAAAACATGACAAACAGCTTTGCGAGTATTGTTGAAACCAACATGTCCGCAGCACCAAAACGCACTGAAAACGCAGGCCGAATTGCAGTCTGGCGTTTAAAACGCTGCGGCAAAATCAAGACGCAGACGTTCCGCACTGAAATTGCTGCGTCTGTTAAGACAGTGCGTTTTGCCGCAGCGGCTCGGCGAAAACGCTGCGGCAAAATCGCAATAAAATAGCAGCGTGTGAATCGGCCTTAAGGCAGGTGGCGCTTCGAGAATTTGTTTTTTGGCGAATTATTTTTTCTGCAGCAAAATCGACATATAGTTCTTGAAGAAAAGAAGAAAAAAGAAGAAAAATAAAAACATGCAGCAAGCCAAGCAACATTTCAATTAAGGGGGTAATGTCGTTTTCGTGGTTTTTGACATTTCAGTGTAATTTTTGCGCCCACAGAACTCAAGCTAAAAACGGACTACGGCTTCGAAACTTTAACCACATTATCTTTAGGAAAATATCCCCACCCGTTTTTTTCCTTTTCTAGAAATAGTTTGTAGAGTCGGTGTTATGGGCTTTTGAAAATTTTAGAGAAAAGTCAAATTACGTGATTTTTGCACAAAAATGTTATTTTCTCAACGTAGAAACGACTTATCAACTATATCAAAAAAACGGGTGGGGATATTATGTCAGTGCATAACTGCAAAAAGGTTAG
This sequence comes from Trissonchulus sp. WLG1_4, assembly GCA_030248245.1. Classification (NCBI taxonomy): domain Eukaryota; kingdom Metazoa; phylum Nematoda; class Enoplea; order Enoplida; family Ironidae; genus Trissonchulus; species Trissonchulus sp. WLG1_4. Next base: position 11,419 of record JASANF010019927.1, on the reverse strand, counting down.
TAGTTGTTGGCTGATCTTGAGTTTCATAACTGTGGCGCAAAAATTAGTCAAAAAAACCGCTGATGGGGTGTATTCAAATGATTGCAGCAGTAAAATTGCAAAAGATAATCTGCTTTTAAATATAAGTTTTTTAAAGCTAGAAGGTGTAAAAAAATGTAAAAAAGACCGCTCTAGTTTTTGTTGAGGTTAAGTGCAGTTATGGTAGTTTAAAAAAACACCTAAAAACGCAATTACCCCCTTAAAAACCAAGGTTTTTCGCCAAAGGGCACAGATTCCAAATCGCATGTTTTGAGTTGAGACATAAAATTGACACAATATATAAGAATAATCAAAGAAACTGCCTAATTTTTATTTTTTTTATAAATGAACTTTGAAGCGAGATACAGTACATTGCAAAAAAAAGTTTCCAATTCGTTACTGGTAACGAACATTCGTTACCAGAAAAAGACGAAGCTTCGTCCAAAAGGACCAAGGTTTGTCCTAAAAGACGAAGCTTGGTCCAAAAAGACGAACGTTTGTCCAAAAAGACAAAGCTTCGTTACCAGAAAAAGACGAAGCTTCGTCCAAAAAGACCAATGTTTGTCCTAAAAGACGAAGCTTGGTCCAAAAAGACGAACGCTTGTCCAAAAAGACAAAGCTTCGTTAACAAAAAAGACGAAGGTTTGTCCAATAGGACCAAGTTTTGTCTCAAAAGACGAAGCTCGGTCCAAAAAGACGAACGTTTGTTTTATTTATTTCCGCTGTATATGATTTCCTTGCTAATAATTTGTGTACAAATAAATCTAGTGTCTTGTTTTGAGTGATTAATGGATCTGTGAGAGTTATATTAGGGAACGTAAACAATCGGTAGTATTTCATTCGTATGAGCAGGAGTACATAATAGGAAGAGTATGACACTGTCCCTAATGTAAGGCGCTGCAGTGTATGAAGTATCCTTGTTCAACTAAGTTTGACTTTTAAAAACTATTCAAATCAGAGATATAGTCAGATCAGATTACTGTAGAGAGACTAACTACGAGTTCGAATCCAGCTCTGTCTTACAGACTAGACTTACTTACTTTTTGGACAAACGTTCGTCTTTGGACCAAGCTTTGTCTTTTAGGACAAAACTTGGTCCTTTTGGACGAACCTTCGTCTTTTTTTTGTAACGAAGCTTTGTCTTTTTGGACAAACGTTCGTCTTTTTGGACCGAGCTTCGTCTTTTAAGACACAACTTGGTCCTTTTGGACAAACGTTCGTCTTTTTTTGGTAATGAAGCTTTGTCTTTTTGGACAAACGTTCGTCTTTTTGGACCGAGCTTCGTCTTTTAAGACAAAACTTGGTCCTTTTGGACAAACGTTCGTCTTTTTTGACCAAGCTTCGTCTTTTAAGACAAAACTTGGTCCTTTTGGACAAACCTTCGTCTTTTATTGGTAACGAAGCTTTGTCTTTTTGGACAAACGTTCGTCTTTTTGGACCGAGCTTCGTCTTTTAAGACAAAACTTGGTCCTTTTGGACAAACGTTCGTCTTTTTTTGGTAATGAAGCTTTGATTTTCTAACTTTAAGTCAAATTTCACAATGAAAAAACGACATGGAGGAGAGCTATCACGATTCAAAAAAGGCTATTGTCGATCAGAAAAATCTGAGGTTTGCCCGCACAAACGACAGTGTCAAAAAATAGAGCGTATTTTTTAATGCAAATAACCATTGGGAAAAGTTGAAGAAGCCAAAAAGTAGCTAACGAAAAATTAGCTTGAAAAATATTGCATTTTTGTCAATATCGCTCAACGTAATTTGAAAATTTTTTTACAAATGGTTGCCTACACAAACGACTTTTTAAAAAGTTGCAGTCACCTATTATCTGCGGAAAACCGTTATCAAAAGTAACAAAAGCCATATACAATTTTTCGGAAAATCGATTTTAAGATTTTGCCATATCAAAATTCAGGTCAAAAAATTAATTTCAACAAAACTACATGTTATGTATATCAAACGAAAGCTAATTCACTGCTGAACAACCTTTCTTCAAGAACAAAGACCTGAAAACGTGACTGAAAACGTTTACTGCCCAAAGTCAGTTATTCGGAGCTCCACCTTAAGGGGGCGCTCCGGGAATCGGGGGTTACATCGAAAATGGGCAAAAGAGTTGGCAAATGTCAAACTTTACTATACATATATGTAGTATGGCACAAAAGAACACTGGATTCAAAATTTCAAATCACGTGATCATGCCACGTGACTCCCATAGCACCAAACGTGAGTGAATTTTCGGCAAACGATAACTTTGCTTATACTTTGCGTATAGTCACACTTTATATACCAAAATGTAGCTTATGTGCTTCTCTAGTTGAACATTATTTTTGTTTTTAACATTTATGTCGGATTTGGATAAAAAATGTCATTATGTGTTTTCGAAGTCGAACTCTGAGCAATAAACTTCACATAAACAAATTTCTAAGCTTTATTTTAAAAAACTAAAAAATTGTTCAACTGCGCAGAGCCTTAGACTATAATTGTGCAAAATTTTGTAGAAAAATATCTTTCCAGCATTTTATAGTCGAACGCCGAAAAATCGGTTTTGTATTCACACAGCTTATATTTGAGTCTGCTGCTTCTGAAAATGGTTTCTTGTGCAATTTTTTTGCACAGAACGCAATAAAATTGTTTTAATTTTTTATTACGACTAATAAAATTTACCGATCGTCTGTTTGGAAAACCTCAAAAAGCGTTGATGCACTGGCTTACTTGCTGAGTTTGTGTAAAAGTCGAATAAAATCAGTAAATTGTCCAAATTTTTCCAAATTTTTTGCTATGGAGATATGCGCGTCAAAACATCAGAAATAGTATTTTGGGCAACTTTTCTTCAAGAATGATAGGTCATTTTGACTGTTTTTAAAAAATACGGCCCAAATCCTTGATTCCCGGAGCGCCCCCTTAAAGGCCGATTCACACGGTGCGTTTTTGCCGCTGCGATTTCGACGCAAAGCGCAAGCCGCAGGGTGTCGCATTGGAAACGCACCGTCTGAACAAACATTGCGACCTCAGTGCCAGTTTGCTGCGTCTTTACTGTTTCAGAAAAATGAAAAATTGCTAAGCGAAAATTGTTTAAACCAACGCATCCATAGCATCAAAACGCAATGAAATCGCAGGTCAAATTGCAGTCTGCCGTTTTAAACGCTGCGGCAAATTCAAGATGCATGTATTCCGCACTAAAAACGCTGCGTCTGTTCAGACTTTGCGGTTTGCTTGCGGCAAGCTGCGTTGTGCCGCAGCGGCAAAAACGCTGCGGCAGAATAGCAGTAAAATCGCAGCGTGTGAATCGGCCTTAAGCAAGGCTGAGGCCTAATGCTTATGCTGCCTGAGGCTTAGTGCTTAGGCTCAGGCTTAGTAGCACAGGAAAAAAGTGAGTACAAAATTTATACAAAATTTATACAAAAAAGTTTTGTATAAATTTTGCATAATTTTTGTATAAATTTTGTACTTTTTTGAGCAATTTTTATGCAAATTTTGTACTTTTTGGTTTTTTCATTTTTTTGCGCTACAAGCAGTTTTTTTTTCGATTTTTTGGCCATTTCCGTCTGAAATAGACATTGTTTTGACAAATACGCTTAATGTTTTATTTCTCTGAAAAAAAAATGTTTTTCGACTTTTGTACATACTTTGTACAAATTTTGTACAAATTTTGTATAAATTTTGTACATTTTTTGTATAATTTTGGTAGAAATTTTGTACAATTTTTGTACTTTTTAGAAAAATTTGTTTCCTGCAGTTTTTTCCTTCTTATGACCATTTCCGTCTGAAATAGACATTGTTTTAACAAATACGCTTATTTTTTTGTATTTTTTTGAATAAAATTTTGTTTCGACTTTTGTACATATTTTGTACAAATTTTGTATAAATTTTGTATATTTTTGTGTATTTTTTGTATATTTTTTGTACATTTTTTTATATTTTTTGCCTAACTGTTGCACTAATAAAATGGATGCTAACTATTCACGTTTCTGAGTCAAAAGCCTCGAAACCTCTGGGGAGAAAACCCTATGCGGGAAAAAACCTCTCACTTTGTTTCGGTTGTTCAATTAGCAGTGAGTATAAAATCAATTTCATCGTGCTACATCTCTAAGGCTGCAGTATTGACAAAAAAACCGTTTTTCCGACACCCATGTGACTCAATAATTCTTCAAAAATCTATCCTTTTTAGCAGAACTGAGCACAAATATGCATTTTTTTAGTATTTAAAAGCATTAAAAACAGGTCAACCACAACATTGTTCACTGTTTTTGAGCTTTAGAAGTATAGAGGAAAGGTAACTCTCTTGAAAAATGCAACCGGCGTTTGCCAAAAGTGTTTTTGTGAAAAATTATGACAAGTCAAAAATTTGGAAAATTTTGTCACTGAAATTTTTCAACATGCGAAGTTTTGATATTTCATAAAAAATGCTGCTGGCCTCCGAACTGCACAAAAATTGGTGCAGTTTACGCTCGGTTTACATTCGGTTGGGAGGGAAAAATTATTTTCGGCCCTAATTCGCTTCGTACCCCATCTTTTAATAAAAATATGAACCCCCATCGTCAGCCGTGCCCCCAATCTGATTTCTAGCCCCCAAAATAGCTGTCGCCCCTTTTAATAAACATTTGAACTGAAATTATTGGTGTTAAATCTCTTAGGGGTCGAATAAGTCGGAAAAACGGCATTTTTTTGACTAATGATTCGGAAACCTCCTATATCCCCCGAACCTAGGGGGGTCAAAAAAACGCTCTTTCGAATAGGCCAGGTTAGAAGTTTGTAAGATGTAAGCTTTAGCTGGAAATCTAACTTTGTCTAAAAATTAAACTTTACATGGAATTTTTTGCACAAAATTGGATTTAGGCAATACTTAATGAAACGAAAACCTGTTGCTACCATTGAAAGAGCAACTTCTAAGCTACTAAATGCTGAAAAAATTTTGTAAATCGGTTCAGGCTTTGAAAAGTTACAAAACTTTTTCTGAAGCTACCCGAGCCAGGCTGATTGAAGCGTTACAGCACAAGAAGGTTCAGTGCAAAATTCGGGCCATAGCTGAAAATTTTTAAAAAATATAGAGCTGGTTGGGGTACTATAGTGCAGCACATTTATTTTTGATGCTTATTAGCAGATTTTCCCATAAAATTAGGCCTCAGGCTTAAGCTTAGGCTTAGTGTTTAGGTTAGGCTAAAGGCCGATTCACACGCCGCGATTTTGCCGCAGGGCGCAACTGGGGCGGGGGGAGAAATTCAAACTGATATTTTTTCGCCGTGAAAACACGTTTTTATAGGTTGTCGCATGCAATACTTAATGAAACGAAAACCTGTTGCTACCATTGAAAGAGCAACTTCTAAGCTACTAAATGCTGAAAAAATTTTGTAAATCGGTTCAGGCTTTGAAAAGTTACAAAACTTTCTGAAGCTACCTGGACCAAGCTAATAGCAGCGTTACAACACAAGTAAGGTTCAATACAAAATTCGGGTTATATCTGCGAAATTTTTTAAATTATGAAGCGAGTTGAGGTTTCTTAGTGTGGTAAAGTTATTTTTGATGCTTCTTAACAGGTTTTTCTTTTAAATTAGGCCTCAGGCTTGCGCTTAGGCTTAGTGCTTAAGCTTAGCGCTTAGACTCAGAGCTCAGGCTTAGGCTTAGTGCTTAGGCTGAGGCTTAGTGCTCACAATTAAAACTGAGTTGTGGAAGAGCAAAAAATCAGTCTTAGTTTCCTGCACCAAATAAAAGGACATTTGCTACTGTGGAATAATGAATAAAGCTGAACTTTAAAACCGAAGTTGCCCATCGGCGTGAGCTTGGCTCTGAGCATTGGAGAAGTTTTGAACTAGGATTTGAAGCATTAGAATTTATTGTAACGCCGTATTTGTGCCTTAAATGTGATATTTTTTGCGGGGAAAAATGTTTGATAGCCATCTGCTGGGCAAAAAAATTATAAAATTTTAAATTTTAAGTTCATTTAAAGTAAGTTCATTTCGCTAAGTTTATAATTAAAAATCAACATTTTTTGGCCCGAATGAGCAAGATATGTAGCAAATAAAGCTGAATAAATATATTATTATGTGTTAATATTTGCTCATAAAATTTCAGACTGATATAATGAACGAGCAGGTCTTATTTTCCGAGAGTTAGCCGAGAGTTAGCCCGAATATGACGAAAAATTAAGATTTTCGACAAAATTTGAATTTTTAGAAAAAGCTGAAAATCAACGTTTTTTCGCTTGCAAACTGCCAAAAATGAACTCAGCGCATGGGAAAACCTATAAAAACATGTTGTTACGTTGAAAAAATGTTAGTTTGAATTTTCCCCCCCCACCGAATCTGCACCTAGTAAGTCAGTTTGGGATGCGCTTTTCACCTATACCCATACATGTACACGGGGTCTCGGTCTGGGGGGGGGCTTGTCCCGAAATTTTCGACATTTTAGGGGGGGCTTGTCCCAATATTTTGTCCCAAAAACGCGAAAATTTCAAATTTTTGCCTAAAAATGGAAAATTTTTGCGAAATTCTGTTATTTTAAGCGATTTTTTCGTTTTTTAGGTCATTTTTGTAGCATTTTACGGCGATCTGAGGCGATTTTGGGGTTTCAGAGAGGGGGGCTTGTCCCGACGGGTCAAATCTGAGGGGGGGGCTTGTCCCGGAATTTCAAATCTGGGGGGGGCTTGCCCCCCCCCCCAGACCCCCCCCATGTACATCTGTGCCTATACCTACTCAAAAAAGGCCCATGTCTAAAGGTTCGGCCAGGAAGCACTAGACTTTTTCCCCGCAAATCGCGTAGGGTTTTTCCCCCGCACCACTATACATGCTGGCCAAATTTCAGGCAAATCTGTTGGGTATTACTCGAGATATGAATCGCCTCCAGCAAACTCTCTTTTTTTTCCGGCGCCATAACTCAAGAAATCCTTCTTAGCGAGGCACTTTTTTATGTTTTTTACATTTGTTTTGGTTGGCAATAGAGGCATCATAAAGATTTTCTTCCAAGCTTTTGCAGTTTTGGCTCTGCTAGGAGGGGTGAAGGCTCTTTCTTGGGCCTCGAAGAAATAGTCAAAAATAAACTAGAGCCGGCTTTTGAGAAGTTACGCAAACAGCCCATATCTGATCTCTTGCATGCATGGTCGTGTTTAGGAGTTGTAGTGCAACTCCTCTTTTGGAGTCAATCGTGTCACTTTAGGCCTGGGGAGGGGGATCGGAAGGTAAACTCACGTGTATTATGGGTGGACGCTATATATGTACATATGGGCAGTACAGCCAAGACTGTCATAGAATATAGATGGAGGTCTTTTTGTTTTTGAATTGATAGATGGAGGTCTGTCATTTTGTATGCGAATATATATAATGTGCATTAGTATTTCAGCGTGCTATTAGTTTTGCTGTTAGATTTATTGTACCTATGTAGTAGCCAGAACTGGTGCACCCCCTGTGATACCGTTGAAAAGATGATTTTTCACGATTTCACTCAATTTATAACGCTTTAATGGATAATCACTCGGTCTGTATTTCAATTTCATCTTAATATACAGGTGCAGGACAGTCAGTTGATATTGTTTGGTCCGCGTCGTGTGCGCTGTTTCACTTTGGCAACCCTGGCTAAGTGTCAAAATGGTCTTGACCAAATTTTCGAATTTTGTCTGTTTAGTTGATAAACAGTAAAAAAGATTAATTTTAGCTGCTGAACGGGAATATAACGTTATGTTGACGAAAACTATTGTATAGTATATACTATTTATATAAATAAAAACACAAAATTTATACAAAATAAGTACAAATTTTGTACAAAAAAGGTATAAATGTTATATATACAAAATTTCTTCTGGTTTTATTTGCCGCTTCAGCAACATTTAAGCAGCCTGATGCCTGTAGTATCACTGAAAAAGGTCCCAAAAAATTTTTTGAAAAAGTACAAAATTTATACAAAATTTGTACAAAATTTATACAAAATAAGTACAAATTTTGTACAAAAAATGTACAAATTTTATACAAAAATTCAGAAATTTTTTGTGGTTTTAGTTGCCATTTTAGAAACATTTAGGCAGCCTGATGCCTGTAGTATCAGTGAAAAAGGTCCCGAAAAATTTTTTGAAAAAGTACAAAATTTATACAAAATTTGCACGAAATTTATACAAAATAAGTACAAATTTTGTACAAAAAATGTACAAACTACTACGAAAATTCAGAAATTTTTTTGTGGTTTTACTTGCCATTTTAGAGACATTTTGGCAGCCTGATGCCTGTAGTATCAGTGAAAAAGGTCCCAAAAAAATTTTTGAAAAAGTACAAAATTTATACAAAATTTGTACAAAATTTATACAAAATAAGGACAAATTTTGTACAAAAAATGTACAAATTTTATACAAAAATTCAGAATTTTTTTTGTGGTTTTAGTTGCCATTTTAGAGACATTTAGGCAGCCTGATGCCTGTAGTATCAGTAAAAAACTTTCCAAAAAAATTTTTGAAAAAGTACAAAATTTGTACAAAAAATGTACAAAAATCATACAAAAATGTTTCAACAAGAAGTACAAAATTTGCACAAAATTTGTACAAAATTTATGCAAACTTGCACTCTGAGTACAAAATTTATACAAAATTTATACAAAATTTGTACAAAATTCATACAAAAAAGTACAAAATTTATACAAAATGTATACAAACTTGCCAAGGTAGAAATACAAAATTTATACAAAAATTATACAAAATTTATACAAAATTTTTTGTACATTTTTTGTATAATTTTTGTACTTGTTTTGTATAAATTTTGTACTCATTTTTTTCCTGTGTAGGTGGGTCAGAAAAGGCTTAGTCTTGGTTCCTTGCCTCAAATAAAAGGACACTTGCTACTGTGAAATCATAAATAAAGCTGCACTTTTAAACCGAAATTGACTGTCAGTGCTAGCTTGCTGCTGAGCATCAGTGGCGTTTTCAAATCGTATTTATGGTATTCGCTTTCATTTAAGGTGGCACTCCTGTAATGTTGGTTTTGGCCATTATTTTGAAAACGCGCAAAAATAAACATACATTGTAAGAACAAAAGTTGTTCAGGCTTAAATTTCCTTCAATTTGATGTGCATATCACATGAAAAATTTTTTGAAAAATTTTGAGCTATTCTCAGCAAGAAAAAAAGTTTTTCACGAAAATAGCTTCACAAGCCAGTGCATTTACACGTATGCAACTATTTTGAAAGATTGAAAAACCCTAGCAGCTGTGTTTTACTTGAACATATGTACTTAAAAATTTACGGTGTTTTATTAAGTTTGGTGCAATTTTTTTGTAAAATAAAGCAGTATTTTCTGCATAATACTGAAATAAAGTGCGTGTGAGTACAAACGCAAATTTTCGGCTTGCGGTTTTAAAAAATTGGCTTAACGAGGAACGTTAAAAATTGGCACATAAATGCGCCTCGTTGTCTTTGAGCGGTCGCAAAATTTGATTTTGAGCAAATCGATAGTATTTAAGAATTGTAGTTAAATTTATGTTTTTCAAAAATCGTGATTTTCGTGTTTTTCAATATATCAATCATAATCGTAAAAAATTAAAAACTTTTGCGACCGCTCGGTCACGCTATGGCAAGCAAAATGAGCAACATTTATCAATGCAAAATGCAACAGCTATCTAGTTGTGAAGAGAAATCGCAAGCCGAAATTTCACTCACGTTTGGTCTATAGTGAATGCTAATTTGTATTAGAGATCGGCCGCTAAGCCAAGTGTCGGCCCCGGGCCGGCCCGGGGCCGGCCCGCTGCCGCGCGGCCCGGGGCCGGTGGCGGGTTGCGGGCCTATGGCGACCCCCGCCCCCGGGCCGCAAAAGTATGTGTTCGGGCATACTTTTGCACCAGCTTGCTATTGCATATCTAAAATTGGCCCCAGATTGACGTTTTTTGAAAAGTCATATTTCAGGAGCGCCACCTTAAAATCGCTACTTATGCCTAATGATGCTTAATTTTATATGAAATGTAGTTAATTTATTGTATACGCGAAAAGAATCTAAAACTTTTGATATGCAAGCTCAATTTACATATGTATGTATGTATATTTCGCCTCTTTTTTCAATTACGATTTTTAGTATAAATGAGCTAAATATGTTGCTAACAGAGCTGTATTAAATATATTAATGTGTTATTTTATGACAATCAAACTTCAGGCTGATATTGCGACTGTATTGGTCATATTTTTCGACGATTAGCCCTGATATGTCGAAAAACGATGATTTTCGACAAAAATTGAATTTTTTCGAAAAGGTATAAATCAACTTTTTTTCACTTGGAAAGTACTAAAAATCAGCGCAGCGCATGCGAAAACCTATAAAAACGTGTTTTTACGGTGAAAAAATGTCAGTTTGAATTTCTCTCTCCCCCGCCTCAGTTGCGCCACCAGGGGCCCGTTGCACAAAACATTTATCAGTGCCATGTTGCACAAAACACTGATAATTTATCAGTTATCAGTGAATTATCAGTTAACTGCGTTGCACAACATTTACTGATAACTGGTAATTATCAGTTATCAGTTATCAGTCTTATATTAAATGCATTAGAATTTATCAGTAAAATATTGATAAATGTCGTGCAACGTTACACTGATAACTGATAAAATTTTACTGATAACTGATAACTGATAGTTGATAACTGATAAACTTTCATGCAACGGGCCCCAGGACCAGGCTGATCGAAGCGTTACAGTACAAATTCGGTTCCGTAAAAATTCCGGGCTATAGCTGCGAATTTTTTTAAAATACATATATAAGCCGTGTAGCTGCGATATTTCAGCCGGCTGCTTTTATTTTGTGCTGTGTTATTATCAAAATTAATTTAAATCTAATCCGTTAAATCCAATTTTGGATAAGGCCCTTAGTGGCTAAAAACCACAAGTTGCGGCGCGCGCCAGCGTCCTGCAACCTAGGGGCAATTCCTTTACCGGATGAAACGGACTGAACTTGTTTTAATAGTCCGAAATTTTGGAATGGCAAATCGGATTAAACGGACCAACCGAGTTTAAATAAGTCAGCGACTTAATTTTAGTCTGACTCCATTCCAAAACTACCACCGGACTAAACGGATTTAACATGCACGCTTAACATTAGCGTGCATAGTTACCCAAGTCCGTTTAGTCCGATTAAAAAGCAGCGCACTAAAAGTTAAGGCCGTTTAATCCGGAGGTTTTGGAATGGCATTTTTAGCAATTTTTAAACCGTTTAGTCCGATTATAATTAACCCATTAATCCGGTAAAGGAATAGGCCCCTAAAAAAAGAAAGCATTAACAGACTAGTTTGATGTCATTTTCTCATTCGCAACAAAATAGGTATGTCCTTATCCTTCTTTAATCCGTATCACTAATTGACATTCTAAATTGTTCTGCTTTGAAAGCCTATGCTAGCTAACCGACGTGATTCATATGTATTTTATTACATTGATAATAATTGTGTATATTAACAATTT
>JASANF010019926.1:0-16619 GCA_030248245.1 Trissonchulus sp. WLG1_4 | reverse complement strand
AAACTCATTCCCTTACAATTCAGCCCCACTGAGGAAATTGGCCAGTTTTAAGACTTACCAGTCATCGCTGCCACCAAATTATTTAACAAGAGGACGCCAGAAGGACGGTACAATTTTACACGTAAGGAAAAAGCAGGTGAGCAGGAAGCGCAAATATGCAAAGTTATGTAAAAGTAGTAGTGTAATAGTGTAGTACAATAAGGAAATGAGTTGAGCGCGCATGAAAGTTATACTGCATGGCTGATCATGAAGCGCAAGGTAATATGCAAATTAGATACAGCTTTGATGCCTTGTACGTATGCACTGTACAGTAGTAGTAGCAAATGAACGGGAAACCCCGAAAATCAAGAAATAGCAGAGCTATTTTGGCATGAGCGTCGTTTCGGCTCAATAACGAGGATAAAGAAAAATGTCAATAATTGGCGACATGATTGATTGTTTAAATTCTATTGATAACATAAAATGATGCTTGTTGTTGCCCGCGTTCCACAGATATTGATAACATAAAATGATGCTTGTTGTTGCCCGCGTTCCACTGATTAAAACCATGGCATGCCAGTTCTTCGAGGATACTTTGAATCTGCAATTGAACTCAGCACACGGCACACAAACACTGAGCAAATATACCCCTAATTTCATTACGATTAATTTTATCTTTATGTGTGATCTTGTCAGCGACCGTCAGTGTTGATCATAGATGCACATAGGGGGTGTGGGGGGGTATCCCCCCCTGAGGGGGGTCGGCACCCCCCCTCAGACATCCCGGCACCCCCCTTCACCCCCCCACCCCCCCTCTGATTTACAAGAAAGTGCCCCAAAAATGCGTGAAAAACTGAAAAATTGCAAAAAATTTTAGCGTGCGGCCAGAAAATTACCCCAAAAATGAGTTGAAAATCGAAAAACTTTGAAAATTTTTCGGCTATCGCCGAAAAATGGCCAAAACTAGGGACCACCCCCTTTGCGCCAGGGGTCGGGCCCCCCTCTTCAAAAATTCCCCCCGTGCACCTCTGGACAAATCTATTATCGGTATTGCAAATAAGCTAAAAAATTTGTATCAGAAGAAGTAAAGGAGTATTGATGCAGTGGCGTGGCGTGTTTATTACACCTATCAGTTACTCAACAAACATCATTTTCTTGTCAAAAATGCTTAGCCTTTCTCTTAAGTTCACTTTCATTTTTCTGGCCTGTGCAGAAAGACATTTGTTTTGGCGTGCCTTATCTCTCTCAGTCAAAGAAAACTTTAAGAAGTATTACAGTTTGTCATGACACTGACTTGAAGAGAACAGATACGGTAACGGCCTTCGAACAGTCCTCTGCTTTGTTAGACAAAAGTTTCAACTGCTATAGGCCATGCCTTCATGGAAAAATCACATATTAGCACATGGATATGTTTGCGGACTGAATCAATAACTACCTTCATTAGCCAGATATAGGGCCAGCATTATAAGTTCAAGTTTAAAGTTTGGCTATTGCCTACAGAAATGGCAAAATTGAAATTGGAAATGCATTTTCCACCATATGTAATTCGAATTAAAATTATAAAACTGTTCTTGTTTTTTATTATATGCAGCACTGATACCTAGTGAAAATTTTATGAACCAAAGCTTTTTTCCAGCATCAGCGGCGACAGGTCTATACTGTTTTATAATTTTTTCTGTTGGAAAGTCTGGTACCATACTTAACGTGTGAAGCAGTGTTGTTCTGGTATACCATAACTAAAACTAAAACTAGTTGAGAAAACTAATTTTCAGCAGTTATACCAAAACCATAACTAAAACTAAACTAAAATCCAACCTTGTACCAAAACCATAACTAAAACTTAACTAAAATGGAACTCCTACCAAAACTATAACTAAAACTAAACTAATTTGGAGGCTTGTACCATAACTATTACCCAAAACTAAGGGCAGCGGAGTTTTGAGCAGTCTTGTACCAAAACTCTAGTTTTGGTACAACGCTTACCAAAACTTCCTAGTTTTGGTAAGCGCTCTACCAAAACTAGTAGTATTGGTACAACGCTTACCAAAATTTCCTAGTTTTGGTAAGCGCTCTACCAAAACTAGTACTTTTGGTACAACGCTTACCAAAACTTCCAAGTTTTGGTAAACAATGGGAAAATACGTACAAATATATATTAGCGACTTTGTACAGTATTATGCTATATTGTATGGTATATATAGTGTACGCACACGTTTTCGTCTGTTGCTCGTACCCTGTTTTTTTGCTGTGGGCCACTTTCCGGTCCAATCATTTCCTTTTGCGTTAACGGTAGGTAAGTTTTATTAACTTGTATTTTGGTAAATTTTTAATTTTCATTGTATTTCTATTTCATTGTATCTAGACGACCGTAAACCCCAGATTTGGTATCTCACGTGATCAATCACGTATTGTAGAGTTAATGACGATAAAATCAATATGATTATACCATAACTAAAACTTAAAATTCAGTGAAACTATACCATAACTAAAACTCAGTTGTACCATAACTAAAACTATACCATAACTATAACTAAAACTAATTTTTCCCTTGCGCATAACTATAACTAAAACTAAACTAAAATTTAGCCTTCTACCAAAACTATAACTAAAATCTAACTAAACTTAAGGGTTACACCAAAACCGTAACTAATGTAAGGCTTCACTTGGGAGACCCTCCCTTACTCCCTATTCACACTTCACTTACCTTTTCAACATTTTAATATTGTGAATTCACGCTCATCATATTTAATCGTTATGTACGTACTTGCGCTCTGCTGTGTGTGTACGCTCGGTTATGTGTAATATACAGATACTTGTTGAATAACTAGTCAGTCTGCGCTCTGTTATTAGCCTGTGTGGCTGTGTCATTGTCTCGTTCTCGCTATTATTATACTTACCTGGTTTCTGCCTAAATGGCCTCCCATGTGTTCTTTCATTAAATGTATTCTTTTATCGGGTTCGTTCGTGTTCGCTTCTGGGCAGTTTTGGCGTAGAGCCCTGCCGTCTCGATAGTTACTCGTGTGTCCCCAGGCAGTATCGGCCTAGAGAGGCCCTGCCACCCCTCTGCGTTCCGTATGCGCCGTGATCAGCCCTCCATCTGCTACCTAGCCCAGGAAAGCCCATTCAGGCTTAGTGGGCCGAGTCTATTCTGTGTGCTGCGCCTACTGCGCCTTGCCCCTATAACTAAAACTAAACTAAAATTCTCTGACGGAACAGCACTAGTGCGAAGTTGCCATCAATATGCGTGACAAAATTTTAATTATATATTCATTTATACATTATTTTATTAAATAAAAGTTCAAACCCAAGAAAAGTTAAAAATTAATTTTTAAGGGTTCAAGTATCAGTTGGTAATTTTTTGTTACAATAACGCATTAGAATTTAAGGGTGGATTTCACAAAGGTGGTTTTACTAAACCATGGTTTTACGTACGTTTTTATATGATTTGCACATAATTTCATTACGAAATATCGCCTGATTCGTTACGAATTTCGTAGATTTTCTTAAACCATGGTTTTAGCGCAGTTGAAATTTGAAACCTGCAGCACAGCAGGTCTCTGTTTTGCTGAAATTTCAGCAAACCATAGTTTAAGAAAATCTAGGAAATTCGTAACGACTCAGGCGATATTTCGTAATGAAATTACGTGCAAATCATATAAAAACATACGTAAAACCATGGTTTAGTTAAACCATCTTTGTGAAATCCACCCTAAAAGTTTAAGTTTAATACACCCGCTTGGCCATAATTTGAATGCACCGTTACAGTCTAACGCTATAGTGAATATATATTTTTTTACAAAAGCTTCACAGTCTTTAATACAAAACAATAAAAATTGGAAAGGTTTGGCATGACGACTTTCCAACTCATTTTTGTTGAAAAATCAGTACTGGATAGACAAAATAACATAATTGTTGTTTACTATGCAATAACGAATAATTAGTAATCGCTGCAAATTTTGAAAGATACATGTATATTAAATTATTAATTCAATTTTGAGTACACCGTTGAAAAACTAACTAAATATTATTTTTTTAAATAGATATACTTATTCCAAAATTTTAAAAAGGCATGGTCAAACTTTGTTTATTTACTGCAAAAATTTACTGAAAAAATCTGCATAAAACTAGCTTGTTGTATACTAGGGCTGGGCACGGTTACACGGTACGAACCGTGTACACGCGTGTAACCGTGTACACGCTAAGCTTAGCGTGTACACGGTTAGGGGTCACTATTCGCGGTTACTTAGCGGTTACAGCGTGTACACGTTAAGACACAGTAACCGCTGATACTGTAACCGTTTACTCTAAACGGATAGTGTAACCGGTTACTCTAAACGGATAGTGTAAACGGTTACTCTAAACGGATAGTGTAACCGGTTACACTATCCGTTTTCCGACTTCGTGTACCCGTTAAGAAAAATGTTCGCTTGGCTGCTGGATTTATGCAAATTAGCCTACAATCGTGCGCAAGTGATTTGCCTGTGTGTTATTTCACATATGCATTTGTGTGCAAGCTATATTCTTCAAGATATATAAAGGCATTTATACTGACAGCTCAGCATTGTCCCAGTAGCTCATATGGTAGCTTGCTGGTCTGCAGATCTGGAGATGGGTGGTTCGCATCTTCCCTTGGTCATTCCTCCCCCCCTCTGTCTCTTGACTTTTAGTAATTGTGTAACCGTTTAGTAACCAACCGTTTAGTAACCGTGTAACCGGTTAGTAACCGTGTAACCGTTTAGTAACCGTGTAACCGTGTAACCGGTTAGTAACCGTGTAACCGTTTACACGGTTAGTATCCGTGTAAACGACTACACGGATATGTAGCGTGTAAACGGTTACACGGTTACACGGATAATTGCAGTAACCGTCAGTTAGCGTGTACACGCGGTTACTAGCCTTCGAAACTAATCGTGTACACGGATAGTGATTTTGTAACCGTGCCCAGCCCTATTGTATACCAGTTTAAGTTCTCTTCGTCGTTGAGGATATACCTAATTGAAAGTCAAATAATATAAAATGAAACTTTTCAAATCTAAAAGAGCGCTGAAAGTTTGCTCAGCATTAAGTTAATGAAAAATCTACTGGGATGTACATAGTCTATTGCTATGATATGTATTACCTTTCAAACTTAACTTGCTTGATATGTTTACAACTTAAACACATAAAAAAACTCACTTTTACAGCCGGTTTTATACACTTTTTTTGTCAGCTCGTTTCCTGACTATTCTTTAACATAATGCATATAGCTGTGTTTTACCGTTATTGTCGTTTAAACAATTATTTTATCAACTGACTTTCTATTTCAGATTAAAAACTTTTGGTCGTTGATTGCTTGTGCAAAAAGATGTACATCTAATGGCGACACAAATATAAATTCACAAAAAGCATGACCTGTAACAATGCCACCGTTGCTGTTCATAGAATGTGCCTCCCAATCACCAAGTGTCATTACGTGGCCCTATTTGATATACTAGTTCGAGAAAGTAACGTTTGTCCCACCTATGTCGTATATAATTCATTCAAAAACATGTCTGCTGATGTGATTGCTGGAAAAGTAGACGCTGAAGCTATGGCTGTACAAATGACTGTAAGAAATACAAGTGTTTATTCTTATCCAGTGAGTCATCGGTTTCGGTATTTTGCCTCAATTGCCAAGCAACTGCCATCTGATTTGACAGATGACACTTTCAGATGGCACGAGAATTATGTAAAAACATTGTGTTTGCTATTTTTGTGCGCTTTTATCTCCCAGTTTTATAATGCAAAAAACCGTTCAATAAAATGGTCCAAAAGACTGATGCTCAGTTCAATAGATATGCTTTCTGCTCTAAGCACTTTTGTCATTTTAAGCACAATTGCGCTTAAGGTTACGCTTCAAGAAAACAAAGCAATACCTGAATCGGCCCTGGAAAATTTGTACGACATTGCTCATTTAATGAACAAGAAATCTATTGATAAACTTATTGTAGCTAAATCTAACGGAAACTTCCACTTAGTTTTGTCCCAAATACAGCGTAATAGTCCTAAAATGGCCTGGATATACTCTGATCCGGTAGCTGCTGACGTTTTTACGGATACCAACAGATTTGTTAACGCAAAAAATTTTAATGCTGCCTGCAAGTGTTTAAGGACAAAAGCAAACTACATTTATATTGATTCTTCGCCGTGTATAAGAATAGACCCTTGTTTGTATACTTCTAAGCAGGTGAAAACATTTGGTTCCATATTAGTAGGATTTAGCTTTGCAAATCCTGCTGGTATTTGGCTTAAAAGACGAATAGAAAAAATTATCAAAAGTGGGTTTGCTTTTGCATTACTTGTTGAAATAGTTAAGCGCAATCCTGTGCCACAATATTGTGACAAAAAACCAAACGATTTAAACGATAATTTACAATGGCTGAAAATTCTGAAATATTTTGGTTTTGGCATAATTCTATCTATAAGTGTTTTGTTTATTGAATACAATACAGACAAAATCAAACACTTACTGCTGACCGCAAGTGCTCAAAGGTCATTTTTCCTGGAGCCGATCATTAATCGTGATCAACAACTGGATTTACCGGCATTGCAGAATCAGGTTTGTAATGTACGGAAAATGGGACGATACAATGAACACAACATTGATGGACTGAAATTGTACTCCCAGCTCCACCGCCACGACGACATAGCAGAGACATCGAAGACTGACGCCACTCTCGCGAATCACGAGTCCTGATACGACTCCTTCTTGAAAAGGGGATGATGTAGTGTCGGTCACGTGATATCGAGCTTCGCCTGTCTGCTATATACGTACATACACTAGCTGGGCTACTTTGCATAATGATTTATATGTACGCAAACAGTCTCTACATAGTACGTTAACTGTATGTCTTTTATGTTGGTTAAATGTACAATGACGTCGCAAATGGTAGGATCGATGTCTGACCTTGCTTTGATAACAAGCACTTTAGTCGACGAGCATACATTGTACACACGATGACAGTCAGTATTATTTTACCGTTTCAGTAAAATGTAGCGCGGCGTGCACTCAAATTTAAAACTAGTGCAGTACAGTGTTTGTTCTACTAAGTTCATCAGCAACGTTCACTGTAAAAGTTCGTTGTGGTGGTGACAGATCACCTATTGCCGTCACTGTGCACTATAATTGGCAATGGGTCGAACAGCTCGACCTGAACAACTGACGACGATTAGTGAAGCTGCTATAAGATATCCCTTAATTGTCACTTTGGAATTATTAAATGTCAATAATTAGACTTCATAAAAGGGCATAATAGGTGTAAAAAAAGTTTAGCCACTGAATTTTTTGAAAACTTGATTATGCAATTACAAACATATGGAATTTTTTAAAAAAAATTCATAACTGAATTTCAAATTATTCGAACAGAATTGACCTGCACAGTGCACACAGACAATAGGGCACAGAAAAATCATCGGTGACAAAATGATGGTCTGACCTAACACGATCCGATGTTAACCAGATCCAATTGCTAACTGTTCTCGTCTGTCGCCACGATGCACTGACTAGCTGAGACCGAACAGTTCAAGATCGGTTGCTTGTTAATTGTTTACCATTGCCGCTCATTTAGTTCTCTATGGGTACTCTCGCACATACATACGCACGCACATACGCACACACAATATACGCACATGCACGTATTCCAGCTGCCTGCTGTGCAGTTCATCAGATGTCAGCGATGTAGTGCAATCAAACCCCCTTATCCAAAATGGATTTAGCGGATTTGATTTAGCGGATTTGATTTAGCGGATTTAGCGCTGCTAAATCTGTTATCCAAAATTCCAGGATTTAGCCGATTTAGCGGATTCAGCGCGCGGGGAAATCCGATAAATCCAATAAATCCAAACAATTTTGGATAAGCGTTTTAACTGAATCTGCTGAATCTGCTAAATCCTAAATCTGCTAAATCCGCTAAATCCATGAATTTTGGATAACACTTTCAGACTGTTGTACTGCACAACTTGACTTTGCGCATTTGGCTCACTGACCATTTTCGCCTGTAACTTTAGTTACACGTAACCATTTTGAACGTTCAATACACCAATCGAAAGCTCTAAAATTCCACTTTTTATTCATGTAATTTTTATGAATTTTTGGATTAGTTTCGAATAAACTTTCAGATTGTTTTACTGCCCAATTTCATTTTGTGCATTTCAGTCCCTTGTCATTTCGCTTGTCGCTAGTAACTTCGGTTATACGCAACCGTTTTAATCGTTCAGTACACCAATTGAAAGCTCAAAACTTGTCGTTTTTATGTACGTTAGGTGCTTTATAGTTTTTGCCTCAGTTTTAAAAAACAGCAGCTTTGTAAGACAACTTTGATAACAGCATTTGGAATTTTTTAGTATTCAAGATGGCGCTACAGGCCATGAATTACGTCACGAAATCTTAACGCTAACTGAATATATACATAACATCTAACACCAAGACGACATATCTAATGGAAAGGTATGACACTGTCCTTATTATGCCTTGGGCCTTGCGTCCAATGCGGAGCGCAAAATAGCCCTTTTTGTACGGTTTGGGGGGGTACCGCCCCCCTCGGTTCAAAACATAGTGCTTAACTGATAAGGGGGGCATCGCCCCACATTTCAAGATACTGAGAAAGGCCTTTCGCCCCCGCCCTTAGTTCAGTACCACGTCTTCAACTGAGGGTGGGTACCGCCCCTCAGTTCAGCACATCAGCGACAGTCCTTGTCAGTGTATTGAACTGAAAGGGGGGTATGCCCACCCCTCAGTTGAGTGCGCGGTCTTGAACTGGGGGCTACCCCCCCCCCCCCTCAAAACCGAGCATAACTGGGCTATTTTGCGCTCCTGGATGTAAGACCTAAGGCATAATATTAACTTCCTAAAGTAAAACTTCAAAACAACAGTTCAGTTCTTATGCCTGAAGTGAAGAAGCGCAGACAGAAGCGCTTGTCGGAATCGGTTAACTTGTTTGAGTTTTTCACATTCTACCAAGAGTACATAATAGCGAGAGTATATGTATGACGGATGTATACAGTGCATGTATAGAGGAAGAGTATGACACTCTTCCCTATTCTAGCTAATCGGCCGAGAAATAGCCGTTTTGAGCCTTGATTTCAGAGGGGAGGGGGTGTCCCCCTCGAATCAAGACATGTCTTCGTTCCAGGGGGGGAACCCCTCGTTTCAGCACACTGCCACGGTGGTGTCTTGCTTTCAGGGGAGTGTCATACTCTTCCCTATTATGTACTCGTAGCCGTTTTACGCCTTGATTTCAGGGGGGGGGGGGTACCCCCCTCGAATCAAGACATGCGGCACACTGCCAGCTCACCAGTCATCAAAGAGTTCATGCTGGCAGTGTGCTGAAACGAGGGGGGTCTCCCCCTGGAATCAAGACAGTGTCTGGATTCGAGGGGGGTACCCCCCCCCCTGAAATCAAGGCGTAAAACGGCTATTTCGGCCGGAGCATCGTCCCGGCCGATTAGCCAGAATAAGGAAGAGTGTCATACTCTTCCCTATTATATGTACTCTTGATAATAGGAAGCGTACAACACTCTCCTTATTATGCCTTGGCTTAAAGTGCTCATGCGCGGAGTGTATTTTACACTTCCGCCTCCATGAAATCGTGTCCGTCACCTACAATTTACCTATATATTAATTGCCTTGTTGTCTTGCTTAGTCGCTTCTGGTAATATACTTACTTTGCAATTTCCGCCGTTATGGTAAAAAAATCAACAAAAATGTCGGAAAAAAAATCAACATTTATTAAACTAAAAAAATTATCTGACTGTGATCCACTATATATATATTCGTAACATTCAGTCAATGTACAAAAAAATTAACCAAAATAAAAATGTAAGTTGCTCAAACAGCCGTTTCTAATCTGTAAATCAGGTTACTGACTTGTGCCGAGTCGACACATTTCAGGTGAGCGGACGTGAAAAAGTTTATCCGTTGGACTACCACGATTTCCCGCGTTGCTCGCTTCATAGGGCTTTATAAACTCTAACTGTGTCACAACTTTGAAAGAATTTAAAGACATAGATTTTTAACGCAAAAAACTGAGGAAAAGCTCAGAAATTACGATAGTAATACCAACGCAATAAAAACTATCTCACTTTAGTCAGTAGTAGGCTTGTAATTTCGGTATTGCCTGGTCTCGGATGGCGTGCAATGTCCACCCCATTTTGATTGGCGGATATGCCTACTATGTACTGAGCAAGGTATCACACCTTTCAGATGATATTCGCTATATATAATCAAGATCTATGATTTGTATGTGACGCACACTTACATTCCAGTCATTTTGTTTCAAAAAATTTGGAAAATAACTTCAATGATAGCATTATAAAATAGTTTAGGCCGTATTTTTAAACGGCAATGAAGTGCAACTTTCGAAAATTTACATCATTGAAAAGCCTAATTTATGAGCTTTCGAATGATGTATTGCAAATCCAAAACGGTTAAGGCAGTCTAAAGTTATAAACGATAACGTGAGGGCAACCCAGGTGCTAAATCCGGTAAATCCCCGTAAATTTAGGAGGATTTAACTCGGCTATAAAATGCGTGCAATTTTAAATCCACGGATTTACCGGATTTACAAAATTGAATTTTGGATAAGGATTTAGGATTTAGGATTTAGTTTAAATCCGCCAGCATGCTAAATCCGACACGCATTTTGGATAAGGATCGGATTTAGCGCACGCTAAGTCTGATAAATCGGCTAAATCCAGCAGGCAAGTTAAATCCTAAACGCTCATCCAAAATGCAGGATTTAGCTAAATCCGAATCCGCTAAATCCATTTTGGATAAGGCCCTAAGCTTCAGTTGATGCACTGAAACTAAGCATGATTTACATTTACTTTCAATTTTGGTTTCAGTGCATTGACTGAAATTAGTATGCTCGGCCGCTGACGCGGCCGCGCAAAAAGTTTCAATACACTGTCGTAAAGTAGCCTATAAATAAACCCCCTTCCCGTATAAATTCAGCAGTGGTTCACTGGAGGGCCAGAACTATTTGTTTTGTACCTCCAACTTACTCATATTTATTAGAATTATTTGTGTGTTTGGTTATTTTTAACAAATTTAATCGGACCTAACGAACAAGTTACTAAATTCAGTTTCTAAAATACCGGATTTAATTGACGGTAACTCAGCCTGCACATTTTTAATCCGCTTAATCCAGTTGAACTGAGCAGGTGGACCCGTTGAAAGGGTAGATCCGCGAAAACAGTTAATTTCTTCCTAATACCTGTTTAATAAATGTTTAAAATTTGTGCTTTATGTTTTTTATTTAAAGCTGTATTCAAGACAAATATTAATGCAAATTTTAAGCAAAATTGGTGCAGCATACGGTTTGGAATGAACTTACAACTTCGGAAAAATGATGATATAAAACCTACCCACATTCGACACATTCGTCATAATTAACAATTTGTTTGCTTAGCTTATATGTACACATACATCGTAGTTAATGCGTGCCAAATTTAGAGCAAACTTCTTTATAGCCGTTGTTAATTTTGTGACTGATTCTGTTGTATACGCGTTTGCTTGTGAAGCTATACAAAAACTGTAAAGTTCCAACAGCAATAATGGTGAATTGTAGTGTCAAAAATCTAGAAAGGTCTTCTAAAGTCTAAAAAACAAGCAGAAGTGTTATGTTTGTTGGTGGTTGAGTGTTCTGAGTTCTGACTGAGCACTAAGGCACAAATGGGGAAACTGAATAAGTTACAATTTGCACTAACCCACCGACATGCAGCAATCGGTAAATACAGCTCAAAACGTTCATTAAATTTTTTCAAACTTTTTTGGTCAAGTTTATTAAATCAAAGGCATAAATTGTGAAGTTTTTAGCATTTCACTGCCAAGGGGGCGCACCAAAAAGGTTAGCACCACTTTTATGACAGGCTTAGTTAGAACCGTTAGATTTTAGGGAAGACAAACTAAACCAGTTATTTAGAACTAGGACCATTTAATTATTTTTGAAACTACCGCCAAATTAAGTTTTACTTAGTTCTGGGTGGAATTGTACTGATTTTAACTTCTTCTTCTTCTAACTTCTTCACTTCTGAAATTGCTTTATTAAATTTCACAACATTCACGCAAAAAGTGTCCGTCATAAAAATATCACGGTTTGTCCTTTGGAGAACAAAATATATAAAAATCTTGCCATGCGCTAGAGTAATCTAAAATACAAAGGTTAGCAGAAGACTGGTGACTACCCACCCGGGCCATGCCAGATTTCTTTGGTATATCAATTTAAAGATTTTTCAATTTGAAAATAGCATAAAATTTCAAGTTTAGCAAAATTTGACGTTATGTATGTACATCAAATAACAGCTAATTTAATTGGAACAACTTTTCTTCTTGAGTTAACCAACAAAAACTTTACTTACTGAAAAATTTTATCGCCAAAAGTCGGTGATTCAAAGCGCCTCCCATAAAGCCCTATTTAAAGTAGTTAAGGTGGTAGTAACGATTTCGACGATATAACTTTGAAGCACGTTTTTGTCGCAATTTTGAAACTCACAGCAAAACCGCAATAATTTTTGTAAACTAGACTAAAATTGTAATTGGTTTTTTTTTATTTGTCAAAATTCTTAGTTTGAGGCTAGCTACTAAATTGGCTTACTAAACAGTAAGCCAACGTGGTAGGTAGTCTTATCTTGTACATTTTGAACTGAATAAAATATTATTTGTGTATATTTTGATCTAGTTTCATAAAATTATGGTTACTTTTAGGCTAGTTTACTATTCGCTTCGAAAAAAAGATTTCTCTAATTTCTAATGTAAGAAATCGTCGAAATCGTTACTACCACCTTAAGTACGATTTTAATCAAGTCGGATGTATTAAATCCGACATATTAAATGACCCGTAGCTATTAAGGCAAAAATGCGGTTAAAATATTTATGTAGTTAAACAGAAACATATAAAGGACAAAATTATTAAATTAATCATAATCCAAGTTATATCACGTTGTCAATTCGACGGCAATACAAAACAGTTTGAGTAAGAAAAAGCATGAAATTTAGCAGTGCTGTTCCTTTATTATGCTGTTGTAACTTTGGTAATAAAAATTAAATACACCGCAATGGCAACGTGAAAACAATGACGTTGAAGTTGTGACCGATTATGTTCAACAAAAAAAGCTAACAGAGATATGAATATACCAAATGAGTAATATTTCAGGCTTTTAAGCCATTGCAAACTGCTGTTTAATGAATCGTTTGGACTTTTATCACAATACCGTACCACAGGATTTCGTTTAGCTATTTGATACAGCAGTGCTGTGGCAAATCCTGTCTTAATAAACCTTTCCATTCGTTTTTTGAGCCAAACTCCAGCAGGACTGGCAAACTTGAACCCAACTAAAACTGAACCAAAAGTTTTTACCTGCTTAGAAACATAATTGCAAGAATTCAATTGTATGCAAGGTAAAGAATCAATATAAATGTAGTTAGCGT
Source organism: Trissonchulus sp. WLG1_4 (assembly GCA_030248245.1). Taxonomy (NCBI): domain Eukaryota; kingdom Metazoa; phylum Nematoda; class Enoplea; order Enoplida; family Ironidae; genus Trissonchulus; species Trissonchulus sp. WLG1_4. Next base: position 3,196 of record JASANF010019926.1, on the reverse strand, counting down.
TTCTCCTCAGACACTCGCAGGCAGCACGAAAATTTGTCGCATCGACGAAATTGCTTTTATCCGTCAAAACATCGGCCGCCACCGGATCAGAGTATATCCAAGCCATTTTAGAACTATTGCGCTGTAAATTGGACAAAGATACGCAGAAGTTTCCGTTGGATTTCGCTAAAATAATTTTTTTAATAGATCCTTTTTTCATTAAATGAGCAATGTCATACAAATTTTCCAAGGCTGATTCCGGTATCCTTTTATTCCTTTGAAACTTAACCTTGAGAGCAATCGTGTTTAAAATAACAAGGGTACTCAGAGCAGAAAGCACACTCAGTGAGTTGAACATCAGTCTTTTAGACCAGCTTGTAGAACCAATTTTCGCTGGAAGAAAAAATTGTGAAATAAAAGCGCATAAAAATAGCAAGCACAATGTTTTCACATAATTGTCGTGCCATTTGAAAGTGGCTTCTGTCAGATCTGATGGCAACTGTTCGGTAATGGATGCGAAATATCGAAATCTGTGATTCACTGGATAAGACATGACACCTGCATGTTTTTCGAGCATTTGTATAGCCATCGCGTCAGCGTCTATTTTTCCACTATTCACATCAGCAGTCATGTTTTTGAATGAGTTATATACGACATAGGTGGGACAAACGTTAGTTTCTCGAATCAATATATCAAACAGGGCCACGTAATGACACTTGGTGATTGGGAGGCACATTTTATGTACAGCGACGGTAGCAGTGTCACAGGTCATAGTTTGTTGAGTTTATGTTCGCACAAATTTTTAACTGACTAAATTTTTAACTGACTGAAAAAAATGACTCAAAATAGTAAAAAACAGACGCAATCTGGCAACCAACTATTTTTGATATAAGTGAATGTATATCTACAATAAATAAATAAGAAACAGCAATTTATTGCGAAATTTATACAGTATACGTATGCTTAAGTACATTAAGTACATTATACGTATGCTGAAGTCAGCTTGGACAATTCATCAATAGTAAGACCTATTTTATTGAAATAATATTGCTTTACTGTTAAAACCTGTCGTAACAGAAACGAGCACGTTTTGTGAGTAAAGTCAAATTAATTTTTGATAGAGTTCTCTGCGACATGCTTGCTGTGCTGAGGATATTCTTCGAATATAAAACGCGGCACCAAAATTTTTTCAACAACGTCGAATGTCATTTTTACGAGCAAACAACATCGGAATAGTGGGTGAACATTACGTTACAATCAGAAAAACTTAAAAAAACCATTTTAGTCAATTCAAATTTTTGCCTAGGAGCTATACTCGGTGCTGTGAATGGCACACACAAAACATTGCCACATTCAGAAACTGCATCTATTTTTTACCTAATAAACCAAAGTAATGTTCGGTTATTGTTTTATAATTCAACACGACTGAGCATTTACAATCACATGTCTTTGTTTTGACATCTCATTGTGCAAAAGCGCCTTTATTTATTGAATTCAATTCGCATATCTTTCTGAACAAAAAATGATCGATTGCCAAAACATTGTCCAAGTCTGCTGCAGTCCAGTCGTACACTCTATTTCCAGTACACAGTTCCAAAATAAACAATGCATGTGACTATTAGCTAACAAACTCACTTTCATTTTTAAGTCTTTCTGTAAGTGTCATTGACTTTCGGTTTGAAAACTTTCTAAGGGAACGGATTAGACTTTCAATTTTCAGTGTCTTTCTTTCCTCAGTTGGTCTTTCTAATGTACAAAATCCTACACAACAAACTCAGGTTATATAGAATGCAATCAATATGCAATTTTTAAACGAGCACATAATGTAAAGTGATGTGCGCAAAACAACGCCCAGCATCACACAAACTGGCAAACCACGAAACGCATGTCGCTAGATACGTACAATTATTCACACACACGCACACACAAACTGTGTGTTTTCGTGACCTGCCTTCAGTGTCACAGTCAAAATACGTGCAAACATATAGAGCTTTCGCACTATAGTATATACGCGGCGGCTGAGGCCACCGCGTAAAAATTTCATCTCCATACATGACTTTATAAATAAGTCCTGCACTGATGCGCAATATTTGCAAATCATTCTTTCTATGGCATCACAATGCCGACAGGTCTTTGTGCTGCTTCATGCAGCGTACTATGCGTGCGTTTTAACGTCTTTGGTGATACAGTGATCATTAAGTATTATGGCGCTCTGAAGGCACATTGCAGGTCGGAGCAAAATCGCTAAAAATGGCAAACTTTGGTTGACTCAAAAAGCAACCACTTTTCACACTTTGGAAGGTCAAAGCGCGTATTATAATTTCCGTCACAATTTTGAGCATACAAGTGGCCATACTATACTTAATTTTACACCAATAGGCCATAGGCGGTCTGGTGCTGGTTTAATCTGTCCAAATAAGGATTGCTTAGCGGTCACGTTGATTATGTGGCTCATTTCAGATTGTTTTATTGCTGCTTAAAGTGAAGATTGTAGGTGAACCATTTACTTGTACATTCCATATACGTTTACTAGGCGCCAGGTCCAAACTTAACAAAAACGTGATACAAGTGGCAGTGACTTGACTTTTGCATATGTTGAATAGAAAGAGGAGGCCCCAGTTTGGAAAAAATGAAAGAAATGGGGGCGCCGGGAATCGAACCCGGGCCGCCTGCTTCAAAGTCAAGCATGCTAACCACTACACCACAGCCCCCGAGTCTCATAGGCCCTAATTCTCATTTACAACACATAAAGTTGCTGCTAGTTCACTGCTTATTATTGTCGCAAAACTTTTTACGCTTTTAGCAGTCACTTTATCGTTGTTTTTATTGCGTTTAAATTTTTTGGGCTGTTATACAGATTTTAAAAACTGATGCTCAAATCAGCATTTGGAACGCTAGGGTTAAAATTAAAAAAGTACTAACTAGAAGTTTGAAATATTTTTTGGGTTCTCCGTGCTGTCTCTTTCACGAGAGTACGCGAATAGGGATCACTGAAGAACTATCAAAAATAAATTTATTTTAGTACGAGTAGATAAAACACGTTTAACACCAGTACACCACCTTATTATTAGACATTATGACACAAAGATGGTGACATGGAAAGAGAATTTGACATTTAAACTAGCTGTGAAATCTGGAACTGACTCTAATTTGCCACAGTATTGACATAATATTCGCTTAGCCACAAAACTAGCAGATTACATTACATGCATTGTAT
>JASANF010019924.1:0-42564 GCA_030248245.1 Trissonchulus sp. WLG1_4 | reverse complement strand
TAGCGTCGACTCAAATCAGCCGCAATGCCTGAATGGCAAAGGAGACTTTATATTGTGGTTTGAATACCAGCTGATCCTATGCTTTACGAACGAGCTATGGCGATCGAAATGCAGCTATCGAACTGTGGCGGCGTAATATTTATGCTTATTTTTGACTGTCGGCGGCGGAGTTGCAAACCTGCAAAACACTATTTGCGCACATTTTGTACCCAGTGCGAATATTTGCTTAAACGAGACCAAATGGGCCCGATGCAGAGAGTTTCAGTAGACTGTTAGGATAAATTTGTGCTTGTTATACCATACTCTTATGTGTTTATGTGCCCGTAAGGGGCCGCGACCTAGGCAAGTGTTGTGCCATACCCAAAACCTTATTGGCCGAGGCGTATGAATGCTGTGATGTCGTGTGAATGTTCTGCTCTTTTTGCTTCCGCCACAGCGGAAACTACTTAGTTGTTGTTGTATGAATAGAATTTTAATACTTATTATCGAACCAATTGATTGTAGAGAAAGCTATTTTTTGGGATAGCCTGTGAGTGGCGTACGCGACGGGTAGCTGGTTTCTACCCCGAAATTCGCACTTGTCGACATGCCCTTGGCATGAGGCGTACGTGACCAAAAGCAAGTGCGAACTCACCAGAATAGGCTGATTGATAGCGTAATGACCGGTCCAATTGGTAGTATACTAATTTAGGAAGCAAGAGGGGTACCCCAAAGTTAGTACGTATGGTTTCAGACGTGTCGACACGCAAACTAACACAGTATGTATGTATTAACACCCGGTTGGATGGCCACCGACCGGACTAAGTATGAGTGTATTTTGCATCGGTATAATAGGTTTTGGGATGTTTACACACTGATTCACACACATTTAGGGTATGAGTAGGCAAATTTAGCACTCTGGGTTTTGAATCCAGCAATCCGGTTCAATCTGCTGAGACCTCCAGGGTTGGGGGGCAACCAAATTTACTCAAAATTCATTCTGTTGTTAATTGTTTGTTAGTTAAAATAGATTTTCAGTTGTTGTTTTATGTTCGGATCTCGTGCAATAGGCAGTATATTTTGCTCAAAATTCTCGCTGGTTTTTGTTTGTCATAATAGTTGTTTGTGCCTTATCTTTTTGCCATAATGTAAATTTTATTGTCGATCTTTCTTGCATTTGTCTACTATGAAATTTTCGTTTGAGAAAAGGCCTAGGTCAAAAGTACAGGGCCCGGTTTAATTGTGCTGGGTACTCCAGAGTCGTCGCACCCGCACAGGGGGGCACCTGTTGTAAATGCAGGGCCCTGGCCTCGTTGACCTAGCCCTTTTGGTATTCCGTTTGGCATTGAGACTGTAGTCACGTTCAGTTGTCATAGTTACGAGCGCGCAACTAAGCCTAGAAGTTACATGTTTAGTTGTTATTTTGGGAACCTAAATTCAGTCTAAAAAGTATTTTAATTACATTCTGTTTACGTTTCGAGTTATGTTCTAAAAGGGAAAACTTATTTTGAGTGTGAAATGGAAAGTTTAGATTGATCTAAAAAGAATGCAATGCAAGCTAGTCGGTTGGCTTGCTGGGAAAATTTGGAGACGGCTGTGTTTTTTGTATTTGGGGGGAAATTAGTGGAGGCTGTATAAACTGTATCTGAGAATAGCGTACAGTCCTCTCTGAGCTAGGGAGTTGATTGTCCAGTGAATTCTGCATTGTTGGTCACATTCTTTGTTATGCGCAATTAGTTCCATTGTCTAAATTGTTACACTTATCGGCTTCGTCAATAAAGCCTTAGTTTTAGTTCTGTGTTCGCGTGTACTGGTTTAACATTTAGTTCTTGCATTTGTGTTACTAGGGCCCGTAGGGGTATTACTTAGAGTGCTCCCGAACCTGTTAATGAGCGAATTCTAGACCTGCAGTTTCGACGCCCTAGCGTCAAGTTGTTATTACGGCGCGCTCTCCGGCACAGTTAGGCACCGGTCACGGACATTGAGATTAGCCCGCCAGCTCACGCGGATGACATAAGACCGGGGGCCGCAGTATAACACAATGTAGACTTCTTCGTTTGGATGCATATTTTCCATAATGTCAAGTCTGGCGCTATCTAGATGAATTGTACGTAAAATATGACTTTTCCAATCTTTCACAGCTTGCCTCGCCTTATCAAAGTCGTGTGAAATGTCGCTAATGCTCTGACTATTTTGAATGTTAGAAAGTTCTTGTTCGATATCAGTTATAGCGTCTTCAAGAACAGAGCAACGTTCACATGTCAAGTCATGGGCATGCTGTAAAGAGTGCTTTCGGAATTCGCTGTTCACGGGATCACTGAGAGCATGTGAAATACAGTGATCAGCGACATGTGATTTTAGCTTAACATATAGCATATATTTTAGCTCAATATAGGATGCTTGAGATATAGATTCTATAGTTTCCATTGTATTCGCACATTTGTCAAAGCTGTTACGTGGGCTTTCTTCTTCATCAGAAATAATTTTGGGTCTTTTCCGTTGTGGAGTATCTCATGTGATTGAGGTAGCTGACATTCTGTATTGGCAGCAGTCATTGCTGCTGTAATTTCCACATAATGGCGACGACACAGTGCTGAAGAAAGATACCAGATCAGGGTGAAAAAAACAAACGGAAAATATACATGTTAGAGAAATGTTTCGGATTTTTTGTAGAACATTAATCCTAATTACTAAATGCTTAACACTAAACAATTTTTGCTACAGTGTAATTTATAGTACATAAAATTTAACCTTCAGCTAGTTGACGAAGTTCGATCACAAAAGAGACATAACATTCAAAATACAATTTTTTCAAAAATTTTATCCAAAAAACATTTAAAATAGTGTAAAACTACATTGTAACAAAAAAATTTATATACTTACGAGTTCCTACTGATAAGGCGAGTTGCTTCTTATAGAATAAAAATTCAGACATTTCCTTGGAAATAAACATATAGTTTTCTGCAACTGCGCCCTTTTTATGTGATGCAGAACCTTCAAGATCCCGCACGCCACAGCGATTTCTCCAAACTCCATTTCTGCGAATACGTGTTTTCTTAATATTATTGAACTCCCAAACTTGGGCAACTTCTTTGAAGTGATTTTTGCATATTGCCATGTTGGTCAGATCCAAAGAATTGTAATCGAATCTGAACCCTTCTCGGGATAATACCAAATCAGCTAAATTTGCGACGCCTGGCGCAACTGTGTCTGAAAAACAGATACACAACCATTTCAAATCATTTATAGTTTTCAAACCTTTTCCGGAAACATAAGTGAAAACGTGCCTAACCGCCGGCTGCAGGGGAAAGCTGCTTCTTGAATTTGATTTTTCTGGTAACAGCTAAAAGTTTAGTAAATTTTTGGATTTGTAACTAATTTTTACTAACTTTTTGGAGGTCAGAAGAATTGTGACGTACGAGAGGGGCTCTCTTCCTACCCCAACATGTGGCTCTATGCGACTTAATGCATTTAAGATAAGCGTAACAAGGATCTATACAAATAACGTAAGTAATAGGAAGTGAGTCTTACCAGAAGACAAGCTTTGTAACTTTAAATCAGCCAACGATATTAAATCCCCGCCACAAGGACTCTTGACATGAGGAACGTGCTTCAAAAAGCAAACATGAGCACAGCATCCGTAAATCAGGACTAAGAACTATAACAAAAACAGCATGGTTGTCTGCGTCGAGCACTGGTATAACCGAAATGTATGGTTTGAGTAGGAAGGCGTATATAATTTGACAGAATAATTCCAGTTTATATCAGTGTTTGCCAGTAAAATAATTCCAGTTTATAGTGATTGCCAGTAAAAAAATTCCAGTTTATATCAGTGTTTGCCAGTGTTCGTTAAACAGCTGCGTATGTACACAACAGCGCACAAAACCAGATTATATATTTCACAACGTGTGTATGCAATAAAGCACAATACTAATAGATTTCATATTTTTCACTAGAAGCCCACAATGTAAATTTTTACGTCAAACAATTTTCAGCAGCAAAACATAAAAAAAGTTGCACACAACTCGTCGTGATAATTACATAAAAAAGTTGCCCACAATTTCTCGTCGTGATATTTGCAACAACAACAAACGTAATTTATGTATATAACATACACCATTTGTGGACAATTACCGGTTTGCCTGTTATTTAATTTGTTTGAATACAGTTGCGACAGTAGGTCGTAGACGGGGTTTTGAAAGATTATGACTAGCAACAGAAAGACGCCAGCCTAAGCTGGTTGCAAAGGGATACAAAGTTTACAAAGGGATAGCCGCACCAACACGCTTAAATTTTTAATTTGTAGTCCTTTCGTCAAGCTGAAAAGAGCATAATTTTACCGTATTCATTGATCCTAATACATCACAAAATAATTAAAAAATTACCCAACATTAGAAAAAAATATGTAAAATGTTCCTGGTGGCACAAAAGGAATGGAATAAAAAAATAACAGCAGAATGTCCATAATTGATATTTTGTAGTTCAACATGGCCACAAGTTTTGCTTGTGGCACCCACAGGAGTCGTTAATTTTTTCTGAAATTCTAGGGTTAGATAGCACATGTATAGCGCATAATAATGCAAGAAAAATATTTTACTGCTGTTTGTAAACGGTGGCACTGGAAGGTGAAAAGTGATGAAAAACTTCGTGTCGAATACAAACTCCGATACGCAAAAGTTCTGTAATCTAAAGAATACAAAGAAGTTTTAAATAATATTTTGGCACATAATATAACATTTATAGGTGCTACATGTGACAAAACACTAGAACGTTACCATTCGTAATCATTGAGAACCTTGATATCAAATTGAACCTAAAATTTGTACAAAAAATCGGCATAGCCCAAAATTCAAATGACCATATCTCGACTTGGGGTCATTTCTAGAAAGAAATATTTGGACACAAATCTAGTCTGACTAGTACCTTTGATTTCTGCAAAAATCAGCCAATTCTATTTTTTGACCCATCCGGCCAATCTTCAACCCTTTGAATTTGAATGAATGTGTTTTTTAAACTCATTGACCATCTTCGCCGGCCCGTCACAAACTCTAATAAAAATGCGGTAAAAGAGAATCACATAAAATCCAAACATGACTTCAGGCTTGTGTTTAATGTTTGTTCATGAATTTGAAGATGTAGTTGCTATAGATTTGCGCTTGAGTTCTTATCTATGTAAATTCATTCACACTCTTTTCTGTATAAATTCGCCATTACATTTCACATAAACTCTCAAAATGTATCTCCATTGATTAAAATTTAGTTTCAGTGAGCGTTGAGGCTATAACAATAGTGTAATGATGCAGATGCTGTAATCTTAGTGTTTTTGCCGATTAAGTTATTCTTGTCGTATAATTAGCAGAGTATACTTAAGATGCTTAAATAACTTATTTTGTTATATTCATTATTATAATTGAAATTTTATGTATTTATGTTTTTATTTATTTTATTTAAATCAAGCAATCCGTAGGCAAGCTATGCACTAAACGCAACAATAACTATTTATCAAGTTTCTAGTGATAATATGTGGGCAACAGTGTTTATTGTATTTTTGACTTCTCGTTTGTCGCAAACTGCAGGATTATGATAAAATAGCTGAGAACAACAGATCCAATCTGGAACAATAACATTATTATAGTCCGTATGATTCTTTAGTTCATTTGTTGGCTTAGTTGACCCAAGCCTAGAATTTGCACAAATTAAAGTAAGCTCAAAATGGCTATTTTTATTCATCGCATATTTTGTCACCCATTAAATTATATGCATAACACGACAATATTTTTAAAGTTAGCATAATAAAATACGTTTGCTGCCGACGCTTGACACAAACAATATATATATATATATATATATATATATATATATACATAAGGTTTGATATACACTTGATTTTTGCACATATAGCATGTAGGAATAAACAATACATAATGTGTAAATGCAGATATTAAAGGTGAAAAAATTTGAAAAAAAATGAAAAATCAGCAAAGGTGTAGGTACCAAAAAGTTGTGAGTAGAGTTGTGATGTTTAATTGTGAGTACGCTTTTAGAAATGTCTGTAAACCTGTTTGGGTGGTGTTTTGTAGCATCCAAGACACTACCGATTTTGAGAAGTAGATTATTAAAAGGTAATATGCATATAAACACATACAGTAAGCAACGCAGCCCGACTCAGTGGAAAAAACGAAGCGGTTGAAATTTCCACCCGTGCTAGAACGATGTGCTGCACCAACCGACTCATAGCATCTTCCTGCAAGCACTGAAACAACAAAAAAACAAAAAAGCAATTAAAACGTTTTGCATTACAGGCTTCTGACCTTTTCTCTCAGTGACAAAGCAATAGCGGATAATCACAAAATTTGTTTGGCTTCTCAGACACTTAATTGTGTATCTCGATTTTTTACTATGGTTAGGCAATAAGATCAAACTGGCTTCAAAGTTCCGAAAAATGTTTTGAGTTATGCAGTTTTGGATAGTGTTCCAACCAAAGCAATACAAAATAGTAACATGAATACTGATTTAATTGACAAAAATACTAAATTTGATGTTAATGAAGCATATATTAACTTAGAGCTAACTTTTGCAACAGTATCTTTTGAATCTGTGTCGGAATCGCTGCTTCTCATAACTTGAGTGCAACGGTTTAACAGCTGGGCTTTACTTTTGGCTGACTCCTCATTGGCTAGAATCGGTGGAATTGCCAACTGAAGCAAAAACATTATATTTCTTACGGAAAGCATTAGTTATGTAGCATTAGCAAAATGAATAGACACTAGATGATGTTTATGTTTTGCCTGAAAACAAACCAATTGAATCGCGTTTCTAGAGCAGTTAGGACTTAGAACTTGTGGCTGCACTACGAGTGTTCCATTTCTGAGCAAATGATAACTTCTTGTGTTGTATTCTACTGATATTCATACTGCGCAAATTTCAAATTACGGTAAGGACAAAGGTTTTATTTATATTTAAAAAATATTACGTGTAAATTAAACGACGTTTTTATAAAGTACAGATACGAGTCATGGTTTAACTTTATCTTCATTTAAACCTATAGCAACCTTTTACTTCAATTTATCAGTACAATTCAAACCTCCAAAAGTTTCCAGTTGTCCACCAAATTTAACGCAAAATTATTCGTGTTCCGCCATAGCGCAACATGTATTCAAGTTCGTTCTGCTATGCTTTGTGTGTGCGGCTGTAATTTTTACTGCGCGTTTGCTTACACTTTGCACCAAACTTGTTGTTCCTATTTTAACTTCACTTGTTTATCCTATTTTAACCCACTTGAGCCATGTAGACCAAAGACGTGACAATCCAGAAGGTAGCGATGAATTTCGGTGCCGCTGTGGCAGCCTTAGCCACAATGAACAAGCAACAGCACAACATGACTACCATCACCCCAGAAAACACCATGTAGTACCACGACCAAGTGCAGTTGGTATCAACTATTACGTCCATAAGACTGTAAATGTAAATGCAAACGTAAATGTAAATGTAAATGTAAATGTAAATGTAAATGAAAATGAAAGTGTAAATGTAAATGTAAATGTAAATGTAAATGTAATTGTAAATGTAAATGTAAATGTAAATGTAAAAGTGAATGCAAATGTAAATGCAAATGTAAATGTAAATGTAAATGTAAATGTAAATGTAAATGTAAATGTAAATGTAAATGTAAATGTAAATGTAAATGTAAATGCAAATGTAAATGTAAATGTAAATGTAAATGTAAATGTAAATGATAATGTAAATGTAATTGTAAATGTAAATGTAAATGCAAGTGTAAATGTAAATGCAAATGTAAATGTAAATGTAAATGTAAATGTAAATGTAAATGTAAATGTAAATGTAAATGCAAATGTAAATGCAAATGTAAATGCAAATGTAAATGTAAATGTAAATGTAAATGTAAATGTAAATGTAAATGTAAATGTAAATGTAAATGTAAATGTAAATGTAAATGTAAATGTAAATGTAAATGTAAATGTAAATGTAAATGTAAATGTAAATGTAAATGTGAATGAAAATGTGAATGAAAATGTAAATGAAAATGTAAATGTAAATGTAAATGTAAATGTAAATGTAAATGTAAATGTAAATGTAAATGTAAATGAAAATGTAAATGTAAATGTAAATGTAAATGTAAATGTAAATGTAAATGTAAATGTAAATGTAAATGTAAATGTAAATGTAAATGTAAATGTAAATGTAAATGTAATTGTAAATGTAAATGTAAATGTAAATGTAAATGTAAATGTAAATGTAAATGTAAATGTAAATGTAAATGTAAATGTAAATGTAAATGTAAATGTAAATGTAGATGTAAATGTAAATGTAAATGTAAATGTAAATGAAAATGTAAATGTAAATGTAAATGTAAATGTAAATGTAAATGTAAATGTAAATGTAAATGTAAATGCAAATGTAAATGCAAATGTAAATGTAAATGTAAATGTAAATGTAAATGTAAATGTAAATGTAAATGTAAATGTAAATGTAAATGTAAATGTAAATGTAAATGCAAATGTAAATGTAAATGTAAATGTAAATGTAAATGTAAATGTAAATGTAAATGTAAATGTAATTGTAAATGTAAATGTAAATGTAAATGTAAATGTAAATGTAAATGTAGATGTAAATGTAAATGTAAATGTAAATGTAAATGAAAATGTAAATGAAAATGAAAATGTAAATGAAAATGTAAATGTAAATGTAAATGTAAATGTAAATGTAAATGTAAATGTAATTGTAAATGTAAATGTAAATGTAAATGTAAATGTAAATGTAAATGTAAATGTAAATGAAAATGTAAATTTAATTGTAAATGTAAATGTAAATGTAAATGTAAATGAAAATGTAAATGTAAATGTAAATGTAAATGTAAATGTAAATGTAAATGTAAATGTTTGTCTGTTTGATTATTCACAAAATGACTTTTAAATCATGCAAACCATTTCGAGGCATAAGTTATCAATTTATCACAAATAAATTGAACATATTTATGTGTATTCCAAAAATTGAAATAGACTTTCAAGACTGATTTAATTTTATAATAGAAAGCTTGTTATTATTGTCAACTAAACATTTAACTCCGTTTCAACGCTAAGACACATCCACGAAAAGCATTTATTATGTGGCCTTAAGCTCACATCTCATCGCTGGTGCCTTAATTTAATGGATACAAGGTAACTCTGTCATACCGTTGATACACAAGTCGCACACCCTTCAGTTGTGACTTAGTTGGCTCCAACCGTGGTATGATGTAATCGTTAAAATGACGCAGCATTCCCGTAACCAGAGAACACGTGACTGCCTGTAAACCAACGCAGCACGTGATCACGCCAGAGCAGTATAATGAGGTTAATGCTATTGTAACTGACAGCCAGGCTGGGTAAACCCGACCAGCAAACAGTGGCATATAGATCACTCCGGTCAGACAAAGAGTTGTTAGAATGGCGTACACTGAAACAATGAACGGCTTTATTGCAGATGACAAGTCACACTGTGGGTGGTGTATGTAACTTCAGTAAGTCTAAAAGACCATGTATCTGTCAGATTAAGCGGACTAAATTCATATCAGAGTTAAATATGTGTTAGAGTTAAATTCAAAGTTAAGTTAAAGAGTACAAATTCGGTCAAGTACTGTTTAATCATCTATTCAAATCCGTGATTCTCACACCTAGCTATGCTTAACGTTACAAAGCCCGCAATCTTACTTACTTACTTGCAAGCCCGCAATTTTAAAAAGCGCTAACATTAAACAAATATTCAAAACCTGTTGGAATAATGATACAGACAGCCACAAAAGTCCAGGCCATTTTGACCGAGAAGTCATGCGGTCGACCGCGGAAGTCGAGCGAAATGGCTTTCGAGCAGTTGTCGGCCGAATGGTTGCAGGCCAGCATTTTTCGCTGAGCCAAATGACACCAAAGCCAGTTGTAAACTCCGAAAATGTAGAACGCTGTCGTGACCACTTTGAATATGATAATGGTGTTCAGGGGCTCGCCTACATGGAAATGGGCTACCCAACGTATAGCGGAAGCTAAAATGCAGGAGTTTAACACTGTATGGCTGCGATTCACAGCTGTTTAAAGGCCTATTCACATGCGGGCGCATTTTGCTCCATGGCGTACGCAGGCTGGACGCGGTCAGAATTTTTGACCCGCGACCCTACTCGCGCCGTAAGACCCGACCCGCGACCCTCTTTGACCCACCACTCCATAGACATACCCTACCTGATAATTAATTGTTTTTAGCTGTTGTATATAGCCCATGTATAATTTCAATTTGAAAAGTGCACATCTGTACCAACCTAACATCGTTTGCTACATATGTACCTTAAACAAATAGTACTATTACACGGTACTCAAACTTTTGTAAAATTGGCGGCCGACATAGTAATTTTTCAGGTTTCGCGGGTCGGAAAAAATTAGTCGACCCACGCAGCCTGAAGTGGGTACCCGCGGGTCGACCCACGGCTCAAATTTTTCGACCCAACCCAACCCGCGGGTACCCGCGGGTACCCACGAACCACGTCCACCCCTGGGTGTACGCCATGGCGAACTTCATGACGTATGTCATAGTCATGGCGCACGTCATGGGGCATGAAAGGGCGCATGCGCGGGCGCGTGAGCGGGTGCATTATTTGTTCATACTGCCTGCTGCAATATTTCTTACAATGAGTAGACAAGTGTGCGTGTACGCCCGTTCGCGCGCCCGTTCATACGCCCGCTCATGCTCCCTCGCGTGAAGAGGCCTTAAGTTTAGACTCTGTCTAAAATGTTATTTTTGACCTCCAATGAAATGAAGGCATCACGATAGTCTTTTAAATAGATCATCGTGATAAAATTTACGGATGTGAATTTCATGTTTACGACCGACCATTTAGTCGACCCTGATTCGGTTTAAGTTAAATACCTGAGTATCCCAAGCTGTTATAAGAAAAAAGTTATACTGAATTTAAAATTAGTCAACAATAATAGCTCAACATATCCCGAACTTCATTAGATATAACTTGTTTGCTCAACGTTCAACACATCAAAATTGCTCGCTAAATTCTGTCAGAAGTTGTGACGATCTAAACAAGCTTAAACAAGCAGTGGTATTCGAAAGCGATACTTTTGGATACGGCTCCAGTGGCTATGGGTGACAGTGACACAACTCATGAAACAAGCGAAATCACAAAAATACCTAAAAAGCCATCAGATCACTAATAGTTGTAAACTAAGGCAAACAAAAAACATGCTAAACAGTAGCTATCAAATATCTATACTACCGTACTTCCTCGAATAGAGCAGTTTTTTTTTGTGAATGTTCAAATGGGGGTTATATCCAAGGCAGGGGTTCTATGCAAGACAGGGTTTATAATCGAGGAAATACGGTATTCACAACATTCCACTTTCTTCTATGTAGTTCATACCAGTAATCAGAGCGCCAACAAACATCGAATACAGTCTCAGAAAAAATCTGAGCCCTTTTTGGTTGTTTCCAGTGACAGTGGTACAGCCAAAAACTCGGCACAGTAACAGAAACGGTCTAGCACTTTGCCAAATAACTGTTTGGGTCGGATCAGTTAGGCTGCTCAATTTCTGCTGGTAGACTCGTAGCAATAAAACGGTTGTTTCTTGAGCGTGAACAATTTCGGTTCCCATGATGAAGCTAAAAGTTACAAACTTTACACTTTTTACTTGTATTCTGGCTGTAACGAATACAGTTTTGACAAACTTCAATGATGCTCATATGCTGCATCGAGAAGCAGCTAGGTACACATCTAGGGTGGATTTCACAAAGGTGGTTTTACTAAACCATGGTTTTACGTACGTTTTTATATGATTTGCACATAATTTCATCACGAAATATAGCCTGATTCGTTACGAATTTCCTGGATTTTCTTAAACCGTGGTTTTAGCTCAGTTGAAATTTCAGTAAAACAGAGACCTGCTGTGCTGCAGGTTTCAAATTTCAACTGCGCTAAAACCATGGTTTAAGAAAATCTACGAAATTCGTAGCGAATCAGGAGATATTTCGTAATGAAATTATGTGCAAATCATATAAAAACGTACGTAAAACCATGGTTTAGTTAAACCACCTTTGTGAAATCCACCCCTAGGGTCTAGCTAAATACCTAGCAAAAATGAGGCATCAATATTTTATTACTTGTTTTCTAACTTTTTAAATAATTTTGACACACATTGAACAGTGAATCAAGTCATAAATTTGTACACCTGACAAAAAATGTTGCGCCACTTCATTTTTGCTCAGAAGAATGGTAAGATATAGCCTACAAGCATATATATTCTTGATCCCCAGGAGGAGTAAAATTTTACGACTGCGATTTTCTATGCATATTAAAGTTTCTATTCTCTTCCACACATTATGCTAATCCGTAAATCTTGCAAGCACAAACGAACGAACACGCACGAATGTCGGGCGGGACCGCTACTTCCAAAGAATTAAAAAACTGAGCTACTATGCACAATCGAAGTCGCTTACGAAGTGAACTAATCACTTGGGAGTTTTACTAATTCAATTTTGTGAAATAATTAAGGTTTTGAACATTTAGCTAATTACGTTGGTTACACTAAAGAAAACAAAACATGATATTTAGTTATACAAAGAGTAAGTGAAACAGTTCTGCAATAGGACCATAAAAGGAAAATTGGGGTTGTGCAAACAAGCTTTACTGGACATTTCAAGTCTACTTGACGGAAATGTACGAATCAAAATGACTGCAAAGATAAAATAGTTAGCTGTTCAGAAATTAAAAAGTTTTTTTTTAAAAATAGACAAAATAAAGGGAATTCTGTTAGAACTGAACTGTTGCCACTTGCCTCATACTTAATGCTCACATTTATACGAAGAGAAAAAGACTTTTTTCATTCAAAAATTACGTACAAACTAACATATATAACTTTACAAACAGAGGATTTTGGCAAAGTGGACTTCACGTTTTAATCCGCAGTTGTGTGTCTTTGCTAGGGCTGGGCTAGTTTTCGGATCGGTTCCGAATTTTCAAATCGGTTGCGGTTCCGGTTCTAGCTGGCAAAATCGGTTCCGGTTCCGGTTCCAAATCGGTTCCGGTTCCACCCTATCGGTTCCGGTTCCGGTTCCGGTTCCATTAGCTATTTCTAAAGTATAGTTACTAGACACATTTTTTTTCCTTTCAATGCGGTGTATAGTTTTCGTGTTTATTTGAGTGCCGTTAATAGTCATCACACTTGTTGCACTTCTAAAGCTTCATATGCTGGTATAAAGCTATGACATCTAATATCATTGATGATGAATGCACTTGGTTTTACAAATTTTGTGTTTGCCGCATCGAATGAGTGGCATTGAAAGTGAAGCTGGAGCTGGAAAAAATTTATGGGCCAGCGATAGTCCACAAGCTAACTTCACCAAAATTTTTGACATTAGGGACCGTATATAATTTTTTGAAAATAAAATTTCCACCAAGATAGAAAAGGTAAAACGTTGTGCGGTTGTTTCCAGAAAAAACATCAAACCGAATAATTTTTTAATTTTTAGTTATGTACATATATATTCAGTGGCGGATCCAGGATAAAATTTCGGAACGGGGGCGGCGAATTGTTTTCAAAATTTTTAGTGAAGCTTCACGACGAAAAATTTGTTTTGTTATATTTAAGAAACAGCTTAGGTAAGCCAGTAAAAAAATTCGGCCGGAAAATGGCTTTTTAATTTTTTGAGACCTGTGAAAATGCACTAATCTGCAATTTTAACCAAAAACTGCTCAAATTAACATATTTCGTTCAAAACCAATGCTAATTTTTTTACCCGAGCCGCATGGAAAAAGATACTGGATCTCAAGGCAATGAAAATGACACAAGCGACAAGCCGGCGAGCTTCGAGTTTCGGGAAGCTAGCAAATCTGGACAGTTTACGAAGTTTATTGACGTTACAGAGTAGACCACGAATTCACTAAAAATTAATATTTGCACCTGTAAAATAGCTAAAACAAATTAGTGTTTGTGACCGGCCGCGAAAGCCGGTGAGAGCCGAAGCGGCCGAATTTTAGGATAAAACCAGTCCAGAGTGTCATTTTGGCATAAACTTAGCCTGCCAGATTGTTAAGCCGGCCTAATTTTGTTAGTCGGTTGAATCTGGCTGGCCGGCCGGTGTTTTTTACTGGCCGGCCGGCCGGCCGATTTTGACCGGCCAGCTGGCCAGCTGATTTTAGCCGGCCGGCCGGCGCCGGCTTTTTTCGGCCGGCCGGCCGGAGCCGGCCGGCGACCATCAGCCCGGCAGGCGGCCGGCCGGCCGGCCGAAAATTCCGGCCTGTCACAAACACTAAAAACAATACACTACACAGTGTATGTTAAACTAGTGTATGTACACAATACACCCATGTTCACATGATATCATGAAAGATAAACCCACCCACAAGAGTTGCAGGGATCTAGGGTCGGCCCGCCCCTATGAAATAATTTACTAAAGATCTTTCGTTTTGGGCCGATTTTTGGTCAATTGGAGACGTATCGAAAGTTTTAGCAGTCGGAAATGAAAACAAAGTTCCTCACATTTGACAAGAGTGGTACACAAGTAAATGCAGCAAAAGGCACACTCGTGTACACATGCGTAGCTTTAATGAAAGATGATAGCCAGGAATAGAAAGTTGCAGGGGTCTGAGGACGGCAGCCCCCAGAAAAAATTTGAAGAAAATTTTGATTTCTAAGCCGAATTTTGTGAATTGAAGACGTATCAGAAATTTTTGTTGAAGACCAAAAAATCAAAGAGGGGCCCGTAAGAGGTAAATACGTAAGAGCCCGTAAATTTGACCAAAATTTCAATTTTGGTGAGCAAAACTTTAAAATCGTGAGCATTTGCCCCGTATTTTGCACAAACAAATCCTGTAACACAAGGACGTAACTCATACCTATATGTTGATACACATTGATAAGCTTTCATAATGAGACAAGTAAGGAATACTAAGCCAAAAAGTTCCATGGGCGTGTTAAGGCAGCCTACAGAAAAAATGTGAAGAAAATTTTAAATTTTAGGCCCAATTTAGTCCATTGGAGAGTATCAAAAATATAAACTAACGTTCACTGTCGAGCAAAAAATTTTGTTTTCAGAAACCTGAAAACTGCTATCGGTTCCGAAATTGCATCGGTTCCGGTTCCGGTTCCGGTTCCGGTTCCGGTTCTGCTAACACCTTCGGTTCCGGTTCCGGTTCCGGTTCCGGTTCTAGTCGGTTCCAGTGGAACCGATCCGAACACTAGGCTGGGCACGGTTACAAATTCACGGTTCGTACCGTGTAACCGTGCCCAGCCCTAGTCTTTGCTCATTGCAGACATTGCATTAGCCAATTAGAACAATCCACGTACAGTAAGTCACTCAATCTGTTTTTCACTGTTTTGTATTCATTGCGTTTCCAGCGTCAGTAAATCGCCAACCGATTTTGCTGTTGTTTCGTCCCCGACAATAGTTACTGGCTAGGGCCCTTGTTATGCCTTGAGGTCTTCGAGATTTCGGTAGGACGCTTACCACTAGACAGCGTAATTCACAGACACTTTTCCTGACACTAGGTATGGTTTATTCGACCTCTGTGCGACAACAGCCTTGCCTACATATAACATCGTGAGAAAACGAGGTAAGGGTTTGACTGTAAAACTGTTTAGAACTTGCCCTTTACAAAGATGTTTTTGACTAAAAATGTTTAAGTATTCCAAAGGTATTACGTAAATACCTAACTTGTGGTAACATGGATTTTTAATACCTGCTTGATACAAGCAAATTCACTAAGCTTGAAATTTGCCGAAATTACA
Source organism: Trissonchulus sp. WLG1_4 (assembly GCA_030248245.1). Lineage (NCBI taxonomy): Eukaryota > Metazoa > Nematoda > Enoplea > Enoplida > Ironidae > Trissonchulus > Trissonchulus sp. WLG1_4. The sequence continues at coordinate 26,809 of JASANF010019924.1, read as the reverse complement.
TACAAGATGGAGAATCTCGGAATGGCACTATTTCATTCTATTTCAAAATTTATTCTATTTCATTCTATTTCAAAAACAGTCATAAATAAATTTAATTAGCTGCATTATTCTAGCCATAAAGACAGTTTAATTTGCTTACCAAATGGTTTAATTTGCTTTTTTTGATGTACTGAAAACTTTAATTTTGCTTCAAACTTAGCATCGCATAAATTCTAGCAGAATACAATTACTGGTTAATTACTTTCTGAAATATTCAAACTTTATGACATTTTTAGAGAAGCTTCGCTAGGCCTTTGTTAATTTAATTAGAGCTTTTGTGTTGCTTCTGTCTTTTAAAAACGTTCGGCTTGTTTTATGTTTTTCTGCAGCTTTTTTTGGTGTTGGCACACTTTGTATATTTGTAAATTAGCGTGAGCACAGTTCAGCACACTTGCATGGTAAGCCCGGTTTATATTCATTTTTACGGGAACAGAGTCATGGGAAAAGTTGATCAGAGAGAAATGTCATTGAGAAATGTTGACGCAATGGAAAATTTCGTGTCAAGAAATGGAAGGGGGATTCTAATGAAAGAAGGACAGCATCAACATGACGTAGAGGAGAACTGAACAAACGAGATCAGGATCTGCTGACCAGCACTACCATTTGAGCTACTGGGCTAATGCTGAGCTTGTTGAGTTGTTGAGCCCAAGGCTAGTTTAAGTTGTTTTCAAACGATTTGCGCAACATTTCGTTGCCGTCTACGCGATATTTTTAGACGATTTGCGCAATATTTAGTAGCAGGTTTTGCAATGTTTTTAAACGATATGCGCAATATTGCGTTGCAGTTTCCCCAATGATTTCACACGATTTGCGTAATATTTCGTTCCAGTTTTCGCAATGTTTTCGAACGATTTGCGCAACAATTCGTTGCCATTTCTAAATTGTTTGGTTGCCACACATTTCATTCCAGTTTCCGCAATGTTTTTAGACAATTTGCGCAACTAATTCAGCAGTGTTTTCAGACGATATTACGATTTTTCGTTTCAGTTTCCGTAATGGTTTTGAATGATTTGAGCAATATTATGTTGCCATTTCCGCTACGTTTTTTAACGATATGCGCGGCAAACAATGCGGAAACTACAACGAATTATTGCGCAAATCTTTTAAAAACATTTTAGAAATGGAACGAAATATTGCGCAAATCTTTTAAAAACATCCTTGAAACGGAAACGAAATGTTGCGGAAATTGTTTAGAAACTTAAGCAAATGGCAGCGTATTGTTGTGCAAATCGTTCAAAAACATTGGGGTAACAGCAAAGAAATATAGCAGAAATGGCAATAAATTGTGGCACGAATCTTTCCAAATATTACGGAACTGCAACGAAATATTGCGCGAATTTTTAAAACCAATGCGGAAGTAGCAATGAAATACGACGTTATGTTTGTTTAAATCCGTTTAAAAACATTATGGAAACTCATTAAGCACAGTTATCCCGTACCCGTTGGAAAAATGGCAGGCAAAAGTTCAAAAAATGACATTTCAGGTGACTGAAGAAAATTTGCAATTTTTGAAGGGGTTTATTAACACTGTCAATGCTGTTGGCTGCTGTGACATATACTAACCAAATTTTGCGGGTATAAAGGATGCATAAGGGACTATATATATGTAAATTATGGTGCCAAGTGGTTTGTGGTATTTTGTGATATCGGCATGGTGAGTCAGAATTGAGGTAAAAAAATTTCTAAGTTACAGATCGCCTAGAACGACTTACTGCAATATGTCTTATTTTAGCTGAAAATAATCTTAAAATAAAATGGGTTAGACCTTTTTTGAATGGCTTTTCTGAGTAGTGTAAGAGCCACAAAAATTTGCATACAATTTTGTAAGTCCTCAAAAATACACAAAAAATCCAGTTTTTGAGCTATAAATTAGCGGTAAAAGTTTGAATCAATGTCAAAATTAGCTGAAATATTGCTATTTACATTCGCAATGTCCGTGCCAAATTTGATTAAGTTCGATCAAGTAACTTTTGCATTATTGCAAAAACTTCGAAAACGTAATTACCACCTTAAACGGGAATAGGATACCGTTACAACGCTACAGTACACATAAAAACTACTTGCTATGGACCATAGAGTCCAGTCGGAGTCGGAGTTACTTGATTCAGGAGTCGAAGTATATAGTCATTTTTTTGTACTACAGAATCAACTGACTCCGACTCCGCTTTTACTACGTAGTCTGTAGCTTCATAATTACTATTTAGTAATTAGTTAGTAACTTTGTAACTTTGGTCCGTACTGTACACCCGCTAGAAATGTGAGCAAGGCAATAATGTTTTACATACCTTTCTTACCTTTCTATAAAGCTGAGATACCCATTTAACTGCTAGACTAGTACTCTGGCAGAAGCAGGTTCCAGAAACAAGTAATGACGTAATGGCATTTTGTTAAACTGCTACAGTTTGTTCAGTAGTCTAACTTAGTGTCTAACTGTTGTCCAACTACCCGTTTAGTACGTACGTAACTCCTTTAACGCAAACTGAACTAATCAGAGGTTAGAAGAGCAGAATTATGCTCGGTTCAGAAAAAATGTAGGCCAAAAATGATACACAACTGAATTTTTTACTTTTCTTCTTGACAGGTGTTTTTGAAGATGCTTTCGGATTTTGTTGGATGTGGAGGATTACGTTATACTTTTTTGGGACTTAATATTTTGAAGAACAGTGAAATGTCAGGTGACAGTTTACATTTGTAAAACTTGACTATTTTTCAGATTTTTTGAAATATTTACTGTTATCGGGCTCCATCCAAAAACAAATAATTTTTTGTGTCCGGCAATACCACACATAAAAGATGTGTTAAACTAAAAAAAGTCAAACCTAGTTGCATAACGGCGCAAGTAACAACTTCAAACACTTTTTGTTCCTTCTAGAGAAGGAACTATTGTTACGCGGCGGCCTCAGCCGCCACGTATATACTATAGTGCAAAAGGCTCCTATAAATAACACGTAGATCAGGCGATTACTGTGTTATTCGACTGCCAGGTTCCTAAAATACACACTGTGTGTGGGTGTGTGTGTACGTATCTACCTACGTTGTTAGTGGCAGGCGATTATTCTTTTTGCAAAAGGGCTGCAACTAAACCTGTTGCAACAATGTTTCCAAGATAGTTTATGAACACGTCGGAACCATGAAAGGTGTGGTTTTAATCTGATGCCAATTTGGTAACTGTCAGACTAAGTCAAAGAGCCTTAGCAGTGCTGCACATTTGCACAGTTATGGATGTCGTTGCGGCGTTGAGTTATTTTGAACTCTAAAAAGTGCCCGAATGTGTGGGTCTCTAGCTCTTAGTTTGAAAGTGAAACTGACGCCATAAAAGTTTTTTGATAGAAACGTTTTCAACCATAATGCTGACATTGTTGGCTTACATTGTTGGCTAAGAAGTGAGATAACCACCAGTCGACACGTTGCGTTAATAGTTTGAAATGCTGGCTCTTAAAATTTTTGGTGCCGCGTTTTATATTCGAAGAATATCCTCAGCATTTCAAGCACGTCGCGACGAGCACGTCTAAAATTAATTTAACTTTACTCGCAAAACGTGCTTGTTTTGAACTTAATTGCTCACAACGTTTAACGCTGCTGAGCAGGCTGCAAAGCCGGTATGTTTTGTGCGTATTTCCAGCTTGGCACCTGCCTGCTGATTTTTGTCTGCGTATATGCATGAAAATCAATAATCGATGTAAAGTGTTGTAGTAATGTATGTACTTGTTCAAAAATCGGCACCGTAACGTTTCACCACCTGTATATAAGAGCCGCTGGAAAACAGTGTTTATCGCTTCTTGGAGCTGATTTTCACAGCTCAGATCAAAGCGTAACTTTTCAGCCTAATGGCTTGATGCATTGGGATGCTTAACATCCTGCAGCACTTTTTTGTACGTACTACCTACGTAGTTAGATTAGATAAGAAGAAGCTAGGTATAAATTAGAGAATGAAATAGAACCACATCATTCAATCCTGAAAGGTGGACACCGGGGAAGGAACCTTTCCCCTTTTGGGGCCTATTTGTTTTAACTCGAGTGGACTTATGTTTTCAGAAGTTAGTCTGACCTAACGTTTAGAAAAATGGCGAGAACCCTTCGACATCGTTTTAAAGTAATAAATTAAGACAAAATGCCTCCACAAGTCTATACAAAGTTATTATCCTTATTATGTCTTCATGAAAATTAATACAGCATTATGCTATGTAGTAATTATGTAATATCATATTAGCATATATCAAATATGTACATAATATATTTTCGCAACAAAGTATCTACAGTTTGTCATAGCTAGTGCTAAAGTCCATTTATAAGCTATACCTAATGATCCCGTATTTATTGCATAAGCATCAAAGCTCTGAAGTTCTAAAGTAAGGATTTAGGTCTATGACAAAATAGGCGGCTAGAACTCTTGTTCAAACTTTAATCGCATTCAACTTTTTTCAACCCTCTATTTAGAAGGTAGTCCCATTTTCATTGTGAAATAAGAAATGTAATAACATACTATCAAAATAAAAATTTATCCGCTGTTATATTGTTTTACAATTTTATAAGATTTAAAAATACATTATCATAAACTGATTAGACTTAATTAATTAGCCTCTTTCAGTGTACAATGAAAATTAGGTTTAGCTGAATTTATGTAAATTAAGTATTCGTCTTTATAACAAAATCTCAAGGTAATAAAGCTTACTATATTCTCACACTTTGTTTTGTTAGCATTTTTACTATTTAGTACATTATTTTGCAGTTTTAGTTGTGTATACATATTAGTTTAATCTTTGCTAAACTTTACAAAAAATGTATGTTATATATGTGTAGGTAATTTAACAAAGTTAACATGCCACTGTGTTTAGTTATTTTAATTAATTTAGTTAATCTAATCTAGATAACCTAAATATGGGAATAAGCCCAAGAACAGTGTTCGACTTACACGGGTTACAGCTTATCATAATTCGTTAATCTGAATGTTTTTTAATTTTATGTTTAACTTGTTAACCATTGAGCTTCAAACAACCTACTACCGTCAGAATAACACAATAATGTTTTAGCCGTATAGCACCGTTAAAATTTTGTAAATCGGTTGAAGCTTCCATTTGTTTTTCATGAAGTTACCAGAATCAAACTAAACATAGTCATTGAAACGTCACAACGCGGATGCTCTAAGGAATTTCTACGGTGAAAACCCCAGGGCTAGACTAGGCTAAATTGCTTTTCAGTTAAAAAATGCCAAACTAGCTTAAATGTGAAGTACATGTTGAAGTTTCAACAATAATTTACACAATATGACACATTGTCAGTCAAAAGAAGTTGTTTTCCAAAGTTGTACGTTATAGTTCTTTGGCTTCACTGTCACGCTTAGCTGCTTAACTTAACCTGTGTCGGTTTTCTTGGAAAAAATCTGAAGTACTAGTAGACAAATTTGATATTGGCTGCCGTCTGATGATTTTTTAGCTTGAAATGAAATATATTTAAGCCATTTTTTGTTGTTGTGGTTGTCCGCCGTAAAGAAAATCACTTAATTAATTAACAATTAAACTTATCTTATATAACTAATCTAAAACTAACTTTATCTATCTAACTCTAAACCTGACTGGCTTAACAAAAAAAGGCACAAATACTGATAAAGATAGGACAGCAGAAAAATTACATAGAGGGATTCGAACCTTCCATCTCTGGACCTGTAGACTAGCATTCTAACCACTGTTACAAGGGTTACAAGGCAGAATGCTGAGTTTTGAGTTTTAGTTAGTACGTAAATTTACCATGAGGCTAAGTTACTTTACACTTAACAGTCTTATGTAATACTTAATTGTCTGCTATTATATGTTTTAGTGAGCAACTACACAGTGTACGGACTAACTGTTAATGGTTATAACCTTGTGGCAACTAATAAACAATGCAGAAACAATTATTGCTACTGATCGATATGGTAATTATCATGCTTGCTATTTATCTGGCTACATAATTAACTTCATCATTTACCAGCTGGTATTTATGCAACATTTGCTTATTACTATTAGTTAAAATTGTTGCAACCTTCTCTAAACAAACGGACAGCCTTACGGACAAATATATTATGCTAAGAAATGAATAATTTGGCTGCATATACACTGTTCTTAATAATAAATATTTAATAACTAATAACTAACAATGCCAGTGCTCAATGTGGTGGCTCAATTACAAGTGTTTGTCAACAGAATATTGTCAATGTTACGTCTGCATCAAGAGTACAGCTGCTATGAAGAGTACACGACCAGTGACGAACTTGACGAAGAAACGGATGATGAGTAAGTGTTTTATAGTAAGAGCATTGCTTTGCCGGATAGATGTACTTAGATGTCGTAACTACTTGCTGTACTCATGCTGCTGGAAAGGGGTTATTTTCCTAATGAAATGAGATGTAATGATTTTGTTACAGGGTCCAGTTTTTTTATGGTCAGACTCTAACAAAAACAGTTGCTTTGCATGCGATTTCTAAACCACCAAACTAAACGGGCTGAATGTGCGTTTAACTCGACGGCTTAGTGCGAACAAAATCTAACTGTCGCAGACTTTTTTTATAACTCATTTAGTCTACCTAAATGATGACTTTGACACCTAAGTGTAAAGCGCTTACTAATGGCCCAAGCCAAGGAATCAGGGTCATCAATATGGCAGCTCAATTGCAAGTGCTTGTGAGCAGAATATTTTCCATGGGCCTTATTCAAAATTGGATTTATCGGATTAGATTTCTCTTTATTTCGTCAATAACACGGCGTCAAGTGCACATAATTAGCTGAAACTTGGCGCACTATTAATCTACGTGAGACGTGTAGGACAAAATTTCAGCTGGCTATTTTTATTTCTTTACTGTGTTATTTGCAAAAATGACAATGTTTTTCTGACCACGAGTAAGATAAAAAGACTTCATAACATAACACATACCTTCGTATTTACCACTTGATACAGTTTCACGACAAGGAAGAGGTGAATTTGGGCATAACGCTATGCTCGACCACCTTATGGGCAAACATAAAAAACATAATGGCAAAACAAAAAATAGTCAGCCAACAATTGAACTATTATTGAATTGTTATATCGCAATCTAATCGGATTTTTCAATTAAATAAATCGTGAACAATCCTTAAGTTGGCTACGTACGTAGAGTGAGTTTGTAATAATTCGTTATGACTCGTTTTTGTCTTATCAACATTACTATACTAAAAGCCCAAGTCAAAAATAGCACGAATTACTCAAAACGACTTAATCAGGCATAAAGCTTTACTCTATCACCCATTTCAAAGGTTCTAGCCTTTTTCCAGCCCAGATATATGAAATCTAGGTTACAATCTTGAGGCCTAAAGGCGTTATGTTCATAAACCAAGAGCCATTATACGTAAGCTATACGTATGAATGCTTTTGAGTGTTCTTTCCTCCAACGTAGTGGCTTTTTACTAGAAAGTCAGCGTCTTAGAAATTCCTCAGAGACAGAGCTGCATTCAAATCAATCTTGCGTACTGGAAAGAAAAATGATTTTTTGAATGTAGAGCTTTTTATAACTGTTGCTCAGTTTTGGTATTAACGTTTATGAATAGTGTTGAGTAGGCTAGTAGGAAGAAATATTGAGTTAGTAGAGTTTTGATGATAAATTACTTTGTTTTAGAAAGCTTTTGTTTAGGATTACTATTGTACTTTGCGTTAGGTAATGTAAGAGCAAAGTTAAGGTTTGAAATTAACAGCGTTTTTTTGGAAATTTAGCAAACAGTTAATATTAATAATAGATTTTTTGATAGCTAGCTGCGCATTTGATCCATTTTTAATGCCAAAACTTCAGAATCGTATAATAGCCTTATACTTATAATTTTTCTGATTTTAATTTATAAATACATAGTTTAAGATAATTACTGCTTTTTTATTGAACAGACGTATTTAGTTATTGATCGTTCCCTTATGGCTTATTATGTGAACATTTATGTTAAATGGTTCATTTGAATAAAAAGAATAAACATGGCTTTGTTTCGGTAAGTTCAATTTTATAGTTTGTTTACCATTTTATTATTTAACTAATTTCTTCAAATCTCTATAAAAAATCTAAAATCTAAATCTCGTACAGTACCGCTCAGAATCACCGACCCCTGATTCCGGTGTCAGACTCCGGAGTCAGAGTCGGAGTCATGATTCCATTGCCGTAGCAACTGTCAAAAGTTTTTGACCATTAATCACCAATATTAATTTCACTGGAATCAATTTGACTCCGGAATCAAGGAATCAGTTTTATTCCAGCTGAGTCCGATTGTTTTGCTACGATGCTTTAGCTAGCTCTGTAAACATGTCTTTCAAAATGCAAAATTCATAATATTAAACTGCACACAACCTCACGTCTAAGTTTGGTGCAGGGGGGCTGACCGTGTAAAACACATGAAAACTCAATGTCACGAATGTTTAATATATCATTGCATTGTTGCTTATTTGAAATATTGAAAATGTTTACTAAGACAGACAAAAGTATGCTGTTTTCAAAAAGTATGCTGTTTTCAAGAGATCTTTATTGTTTTATTCTTTACCTTCATTTATTTTAGGGTCCTTTCTTTATTATTTATCAACTTTTTTTAATTTTATCTTAATTACGTGAATAAACTTATTAAAAAATTGGAAAATGACATGACAACTAGTTTAGGAAAACTTATTGATGATATCATGAGAAACCTGCAACAAGCTTCAGGCTTATTTAAGGACTGGAATGGCTTTATTTTTAGCTTTTTTCTCCTCCTAATCCAAAGGCTGGAAGCTTAGTCAAAAGTAACGAAATTCCTTTGCAGGAAGTTAGTTACTTTTGGGCTTCGAAAAATTTGAAAAGGCTAAGTTAATTTCAACGAAAACTCAATAAGGCAAAATTAAGCGCCTACACCTACTTACAGATTTTCCAACGCTGAAAGTTGGCTGTAAACAGATGCTGATGACTATTTTAAAACTAAATTTGGCAAGCTAAACCTGGTGATGTCTGTGTTTTTGTAAAGTTTTTTTTATTCTTTAAAAATCATCAGTTTCCTTTGTTCTTTTTATGTAGAAACAGTCAAACCAAAGATTATGTGGTCCATTTTAGATTTTTTATTCGACGTATAAGATACATTTATTTGCTTTTTGACAAACATCTATGCTTTTTGAACCCAAGCTCATATCCAATCAAGTTTTTAGTTATTATTTTTAACATAATCGTTGTTTACACTGTTGTTGACTTTACAAATAGAAATTGAGTGTCAAAATCACCATCACAATTAATCTTAAAATATATAAGTATATTACACAGCATGTAGCATGTAAAATTTTTCGTGTTTATGGGTAAGGTATGTCTCCTGTTTTGATCTGCTAACCTGGTTATTTTGGCTACCGGGACATATATTGCTAGGGCATTTTTTGGTCTATTAATGTTCAACGAATGTTTTTGCTTGTATCAATACCATGAGACTAAACATGTATTCTTATTCAAAACAAGTTCTAATGCAGTAAATTGAACCAAATGGATTAAACTAAAACAACCAAAACAGTTGACTAGATAATACCAATAAATGCCGGACCTTGAGACAAAGAGAAACACACAATTTCATCACAAAAAACAAATTGCAAGCACCAACAGCGACTCACAAAAATCCCGCCAACTGTTTTGGACTCAGGGTTCAGCAATTTCTGGTGAAACTTTTATACCACACATACCTACATATATACTGTTTAATAATCAAATCAAGTTTCCCTATGCATGTGTAACCCTCTTGCGGTTGACTACCTACCTAAAACTTGCTATAAGGATTTCCTAAATGTGCTTGCTCTTGTTAAGCTTGTATTTTACATTCGAGTAGCCTAGTCGTGGTCAATCCTACCCGACATACAAGATCTCGCACTAAAATACGCGAGTTCAGTCCGTTTAAATCGGTAAAGAAAAAATGTCCGAGAAAAAATTCATATACCAAGTGAATGTCTTCGACCAATTGAACTTGAATCTTATTTCGAACAATTGGCTTAGTTTTCAAACCACCATTTTTAAAAAGCGTGTATTTTCATAAAAGCTTCCGCCTTCGGATAAAAACATTTATTCCAAAGACAAATGAGCTCAAACTTTGCTTACTACTAAATGTCGGAGGTTGATGAGGTCGTTATTATCTGTCAAAGTTTTTCGGTTGGTTTCATGACTTTATTAAACTAGACGTTGGTAATAGCATCTTCCTATTATCCTATGAAGAAAACCTTTTTTCGTTTTTTCAGTGTTTCCAATCTTTTGCACAGTTGCGTTTTTTATTACCCTTTTTATTTTTTAGTTTTTGAAACACAAAAGTAGGGTTAGTGCTCTAGGATTAAGGCTTTTTTAACCCAAGGAATATCAAAATTTACCATGCTTTTCAAATATTTGGTAATTTATTTTAAATAGATGCTTAACATACACTAGAAAAGCTTTTTAGACTTTAGTTAAAAAGATTTCACGTAGCGGGACGAAGGTTTTAGGACTATTTCAGATATCTTTCTTACACTTTGTAACATTTTACATTTTAATTTACATTTTCTATCAAATTTGTACCATTTTTAAATTATATAATACACAAGTACTAGCGCATATTTTTAAAAGTATGTAATTTTACTCCTACATTTTATATTTCAGATAGTGAATTTAAATCTTACCTACAAGTTACCTATGTATATCGCTTCTACTATCATTAATTTATATAATTAATATAGCGTACTAATATTATTACATTCTTACGTATTCACAGTAACAAGTAACATCGTATTACTATCAAAAACGCTATTAACTTCATATTCACCATTACTTAACTGCAATTACTACCATATAACCTATTTAATAAAACTAATTAACTTTTAATTAACCTAATCAAATAAACTAACTATGGATTGGAGCGAAGCCCTGCATTATCTGAGTCCGGAAAACAGCTCCCAGTCGGGCGAAGTCCACGGTCGCGAGCCGAGGTCGAGTCTGGCTATGTTGATCGACCAAATGGACGGCGCTGCTCACACCAACACTTGGATTTCGCCGGCACTCGATCGAAAACTATACCACCAAAGCAGTCCATCCTCTAGTCCGGAGTGAGTTAAGAGGATTAAGGAGATTAGTCCGTCCTCTAGTTTGTAGTGAGTTAAAAGGATTAAGTGGATTAGTCTATCCTATAGTGCAGAGTGAGTTTAAGGAATTAAGGGGATTAGTCCGTCCTCTAGTCCGGAGTTAGTTAAGAGGATTAATGGGATCAGCCCGTCCTTTAGTTTGGAGTGAGTTAAAAGAATTAAGTGGATTAATCTATCCTCTAGTCCAGAGTGTGTTAACGGAATTTAAGCGATTAGTCCGTCCGGAGCGAGTTAAATTGATTAAGGCGGCGCTCAGGGGAACCGACTTTGGCGTTTAATTTTTTTCAGCGACATTTTTGACCATAATGTCTTGAAGGAAAGTTGTTCAAAATGAAAATAGCTTTCGTTTGATGTGCATATTGTGATAAAATTTTTTTTTAATTTTTTGGACAATTTTGTAGCCGTAGCCCAAAAAATTTTTGTTTCCATATAAAATGATTACTCATATCATTGAAATATGCGGTTTCTCAGCTTTAATTTGATGTAGGAAGAATACGTTGAAGTTTTGCTAAGTTATTTAGCCGTGAAAATAGCAAATCCAAAATGAAAAACCTACAAAGCTGATAAATCTTCGAAAATGTCAAATTTTTGATTTAATTTCTTAAAAAATTGAGTATGGCTTTTTGTAACTTTTTCAACGGAAATATGCAGTCCCAGGAAAGGTCTAATTTTTGAAAAAGTGAAACGTGTGTGGGCAAACCTTACATTTTTGCGTAGCGAAATCGACTACTTTTTTTGGACCTGGGTCCCAGCTGCCGTTTGCGATTGAGTTGAAAATTTGCACAATGAAAGAAAGAATGTAAATGCAGACGTGAAAGATTTTCGATTTTCAAATTTTGGCCCGCAGCACTTTTTGTAGTCGCTCAAACACGACAGATTTTTGAAAAATCGTTTTTTTGCAAAATCAAAAATAAAAATGAAAAATCGAAGATCAATCACGTCTAGATTTTTGAGAGATCTTTCTATTGATACCAAGATCGTCAAAATCGTTTGAAATTTCGCTGAGCTAGGTCAAAAACAAAATTAGTGTGAATAGGAAATTCGACATGGTCATAAAATTTGACACATTCACATTAAAGTGCTGAACTGTATTGTAAATAGGTTTTTTTGATGTCTCTTTGATATACAATTAAAGTGGTATTGCTATTTATTGCATGAGCTGAGCGCCAAACATGAGTTTTGTTGCTGAGCGCTACCTTAAGGGGCATAATCCGTCCTCTAGTCCAGAGTGAGTTAAAAAGATTAAAGAAGGGGATTAGTTTGTCCGGCCTTTAGTCCGGAGTTAGTTTAAGGGATTAAGAGGATTAAGGGGGATGGGGCTGAGCTGAGGTGGGAAGTGCTTCATACTCTTCTGGTTATCAAGGATTTAGTGTACCGCTTTAAGTTACTGCTGTAAGTAACCAGCTAGCGTCTACGTTTGGCGTCAGTGCGCATTGATTTTGATCTTATCTCTCAAGTTACATACTTTGTGTTGTATCCCTGATGAGTAAAGCCTGCATTTCTACTTTGGGCTTTTAGTTTAGTGCAAGTGCAAGTAGCGAAACTTAAAGCATCGGCGAGGAAAAAAATCAGCACAACTTTTAAGGGTCCTCATAAATTGAATTTAGCGGATTTTGCGAATAATAATTCAATGAATAATTCAGCAAAAAATTAAATTAGTTACTTTAAAGGTGCGATATTCAACTTTTATTTCGACTTTCGACAGTTTCAATTTTTAAATCCTTTCTGTGCTTTTTCAAATACGAGTCATAGTTAAGTTTAAGTAATTATCAGGCAGTTCGAAAACCCCTCAACTATTCAAGATAACAAATAGTCAAATACGTATACTTCTCTAATAGCAACATTGACATAATGACATAATAATAATAGCATAATATGTTGTGTTCGTTTACTTAAGTTGCTTCTTTTCACATAGTTGAAATAATCCTCCATAGTTTACGTTTGACACGACAGTCGCTCTGCCGTACTGTACTCTTGACATGACGTAAACTAGAAGTAGCTTTTTGGGTCATTTAAGGCCAAAAGTGTGCCCAAATTACATCCCAGAACCTCATTTTGACAAAAAAGCTAAATGCTTTAAGCCTTAAGTCGTCTTCCAATTTTCGGCTCTTCAGGATTTATGCAAATTTATGTCAGCTTTCTAACCGATCTAGAGTGTAGAGTTAAATTTTGCGTGTGAGTTTCACTATTTAGAACTTGAGCAATTCAAAAGGTAAATTGTTTTTTCTGTCTTATCAAAGACGCGTTAAAATCAATGATAATGCTGACACGATGCATGCAAACGTACTATGTAACCCGTTTCATACTCGTCCTTGCCTTTTGTCCTGTTTTGTCCTTAAGCTATTCCAAAAACCTGCCTGAGAAAACAAGCCAATGTTTCGCATGACAAAAGTTGGGGTCACTATCGTATATCGTATGCAAAATATTAACCGGAACGCCTATGTCAATTTTTCACAGCAGCTAAAAATTTGTTTTTGTGGTGCATGCCCTTGTGTCCTTGAGGACAAATATGAACCGGGATTAAGGGGGGCTACCTGTATAAGTGAACATTTTAGGTTCTCCGATTCGCTTCAAATTTGTATCGCATCGCAGATGTAACAAACTGGAACCAATGCTCTTTCCATTTTTTTGAAAAATTTAATTTTACATACGTGTAAATTATAGGCGCAAAAAATTTTTTCTCTGCAAAACGTCCATTTACTCGATATTTTTGTTAGCACTGACGAAGCTGATTGATTCAATAGCCGACCGTCATATCTCAACTAGGCATGGGCACGTTTACAAAAATCTGTAAACGTTTAAACGCTCGATTTACAGATGAGAAAATGCGTTTAAACGTTTAAACGCGTTTCCCGGTTGTAAACGTTTTTTGACCGTTAAAACGTTTAAATGTAAACGCGTTTAAACGTTTAAACGTTTAAACGCGTTTAAACGTTTAAATGTTTAAACGTTTAAACGTTTAAACGTTTAACCGCGTTTAAACGTTTAAACGGTTAAACAAGTGAGCATTTAAACGGGTTTAAAAGTTTAAACGGTTACACAAGTGAGCGTTTAAACGCGTTTAAACGTTTACACGGTTGAACAAGTAAGCTTAAACGTTTAACCGGTTAAACATGTAAGCGTTTAAACGCGTATAAAACGTTTAAACGGTTACACATGTAAGCGTTTAAGCCTTCAAACGTTTAAACGTTTAAACGTTTAACCGCGTTTAAACGTTTAAACGGTTAAACGTTTAAACGTTTAAACGTTTAAACGCGTTTAAACGTTAAAACGTTTAAACGTTTAACCGCGTTTAAACGTTTAAACATTTAACCGCGTTTAAAAGTTTAAACGGTTACACAAGTGAGCGTTTAAACGCGTTTAAACGGTTAAACGGATGAACAAGTAAGTTTAAACGTTTAACCGGTTAAACATGTAAGCGTTTAAACGCGTATAAAACGGTTACACATGTAAGCGTTTAAGCCTTCAAACGTTTAAACGTTTAAACGTTTAACCGCGGTTAAACGTTTAAACGTTTAAACGTTTAAACGCGGTTAAACGTTTAAACGTTCAAACGTTTAAACGCGTTTAAACGTTTAAACGTACTAAACGTTAAACGGTTCGAAAACCGCGTTTTTTGAACCCGTAAACGTTTAAACGTTTCCAAACCGTTTAAACGTTTAAACGCGTTTAAACGGTTCAAACCGTTTAAACGTGCCCATGCCTAATCTTTAAATTCAATTTAATTTAGATTCTCAACCTCTATGACCCGTTTTTTAAAATTTAAATTTAAGTTTTTTAAATGTGAAATCACTCAGATTTGGCGCGTCCAAAAACGGCAGTTTTATCAAATTTCGCCCTCGATTTTAAATTTGAAAATACATATAAAAAATCTGGAAATATATTACGATTTTGCGCATACACTATGTACAATGTCAAGTTTCAGCCTGATTGACTTGATGTTGTTTGTGCTAGAACTGTCCAAGTAAGGTCTACTTTTAGGATTTTTCAAAAAGTCAGTTAATTACTACATTATTTTTGAAAGGACTTCTATTTCTATTTGTTATTGTTATTATATGATTGTTGGTTTTATTGTTATTTACCATTGTGATTAATTTACACTGAAATTTACAAAGCATTAGGACTGAACTGTCAATGTTGAATACAATTTTAGTTACTGTAAGAGTCAAGTTACACAAGAAGCCAAGCAACCAGTATTGACATGTATACTTTGTATGCATCATACAAAATCGCATAGCATGTCGAATTTCTTAAAGTATCAGTAACTTAAACTTAAACTAACCGCAACTTAAACTTAACTAAAACTTAAAGTAAAGTAACAAGCACATTCTAAACCTTCAATTTTCAGAAAAAACTTTCTACAACTTTTCTTGTTTATTGGTCAGATGCTAGTACGCACAAATCAAAAGTACAAGTAACAGTTTTCTACGTTTCAATATAAACTTTCAGCGCAAGCTGCATTATATTTAGATATTCAACAAAATTTTGTTTACTTCTTTTTCAAATTAAATTATTTATCTAGCAACCAATTTGGATAGTTACAAATTAAATAAAGTTATTAATTTATTTTTACTTCAAGAAAAGTCAAACAAAATAACCAAAAGCAGATAATCTTGAATAAACTATCTGAAAACATCAAAATTGTACTATGGTGAGATTTCTTCCCAAAGTCGTAAATCATAAAAAGCACACAATAAACAAACCAATTTCATGGCCAAATTTCAAAACAAATCTCAGCCCCGGCAAGAAATTGGCACATATGAACATAAATTGGCCCCAGAAGAGTTTCCCGCCCAGAATGGCACATAAAACGCGCCAAGTTTGGGTTCTGAGCCCCAACCTCAATGCTAAAAAGCCCCTTAGTGGTCTGTGTTCTTTTTAATGACGCGTTGAAGAGTTAGCAACTTTTGCTGGAACGGGTTTGGCGGATTTATTAGGGATTTAATTTTATGATCATATTCAGCGGGTTCTAAATTTAATCTCTTTATTGGGCGAATAATTTACGTTGAGTTCGCTGGTTATCTGGCAAAAAAATGATTATTTTTTGTAAAAAAACTGAAAAAATTGTTTTATTATATAATCTGCTATTCTAAATTTCTATAACTTAAGGTATAAGTTGATTTAAAAAATGCCCAAAATGCTTCAAAACAATTTTTGAAAATGAATTATTATTTCTGCCCATGTCATTTTTTCTAAAATTCAGAATTCGCCAAAACCCTTTCAGCAAAAGGACTCTAATACGACTGCCGAAGAACGCAAATTTTCGCGAAATTAGTCGCGAAAAATGGGCGCTGCTCAATTTTCTGGTTTCTGTGAACCGGAAGTTTTATCTCAACCGGCCTACAGATCAACGCGAACACTTTCTCACGATCTAATTAAAAGCCAGCCGGTAACAATTTCAGGCAAACCTGGTTTGGATTACCAATGTTGTCCTGGATCGAATTTGCATAAAGCTCATTTGCATAAAGCCAATGCAATCGATAATGACCCAGATATATGTACTCTTGATGCGGCTGATTTTAGAATGGCCGCGGCTCAAAACCACTGGGCGAGCGAGTTACGGGACGGACCCACTGCAGAAGCTCACCTGAGTAAAGAGGAGGATTTAAGAAAAAGAGCAGCTGCTGTATCTACTACTGTTAGTAAGTCGACGATATAGCTGTCTGCGTAAATACAGAACTACAGTACCGACCAAAACTTGCTGAAGACTCCGAAATCAAAGCGCAGTCGAAGTCACTTGATTCCGAAGTCAAAGCATATCTAACTTTAAACTTTGACTCCGGAATCAAGTGACGACGATTCCGCCGTAGCAAGTAATTTCGGTCGGTACTGTAACTAATTGCAGTACTCGAAGAGCAAAAGTTGAGTGAATTGCGGCTAAATTCTGCTTAAAGCCTGTAGGTAATCTGTGTACTTGTCCTTATCCTTGTAAGCTGTCTTCTTGTGCTTAGGCAGTAGATATCTAGAAAACTGTCTGTTAATAATAACTGCGGTCGATTTAAGTGTGTATGCACAAATTAAGTTGAAGCATTTCTGCCGATTTATCATTTTTCCTTATGCCTATTTCTATCATGTCTTAAACGTTTCAACCGGTGTTACCAGTTCATTTATCAACACAAATATATGTTAGTTTAGCTTAGAAACGGTCGACTAAAATATATGTTAGTTTAGCTTAGAAGCGGTCGCGAAAAAGGTCTTATAACGCGTCGTGTACACAAGCCAGAAACACTTTACTCTGGTTAGATCTTAGTTTCTGTTGAGCACATTAAGTACACACACATTAATTATAAAATAATAATAAATAATAAAATTTAAAGACTAATATCTAATAATTTAGAACTATGCAACCAATTCTTCAAATTGATTCCTGGCGACCACGTGGAGCCGACTCTGGCAAAACACCGGCAGCAAGTGGATGCTTTCCGTGACCTTAAAGTGGCCTATGAGTATTGGCGAATCGCCGCCTGCCTTCCCGCCCAGTGCCCTTATCATTCTAAGCCCAAACGGGAGGAGTGCAAAATATGCCACGGCCTGGACTACTCTAAATTCATGCCATGGCGACCAATCGTCGATCCCATACTCTTCTTCAACGGGGACATCAATCCCGGTTGGTGAGACCAAGAGTACATAATAAGGACTATGAATATATTATCCCTATTATGTACTCTTGGTGAGACTAAAGTCTGACCAAACAATGTTGAACACTGAGACGAAACAAAATATTATATTTTTTGATGAAAAGGACAAATTTCAGCCAGTACAGTGAGGGGCTGCTGTACTCATGTCATCGGTTTTCTGTCAGTGTTCAACATTTTTGGGCAGACTTTTGGTGAATACACACGAGCTTGCCGCGATACAGCTGCAGAGTACTAAACGCCTGAACAAAATTACAAACCACAATTCAAACGTACGTCTAAATAAATTTATCTTGAAAAACAAGCAGGCGATCCTAATTTCAAATTACTCAATGTAACTATTAACAATACTAAAAAGCTAATAATAGTGGCAGAAACAAAATGAATTCATATTCACTCTTGGCCACTATCAATTTTAAAGTTGTCTGCAAACCTGGGTCGGTGTAGCTATCTGCGCGATATCTGCACGAATTTCGAGCACGTCATGCCTTAAACTGCTCGAAGTGTAATGCAACAAAGTGACGTCAAAATGACGTCACATCTGCACGCGTGCACTTCGAGCATACGTATCTATTTCTGGTTTGTACTGTAGTAATTAATTACGGTTGTTTTCTCGTGGGGTTCAGCAATTGTTGGTCAGACTTTAGTGAGTAGCACTCTCAACGTCAACGCGAGAAGCCCGGGTTCGATTCCCGGCGCCTCCATTTCCTTCTTTTTTGCTTTCGTTCAACATCTATAATTAATTTTCAGCAACGACCCCCTCGTTTGTGGTGGACGCTCATTTGCCCAAAATCTACCTCGCCCTCATCCTGAACACCTGCCGGGTGATCTGGCAGTACGACTACATTCGCCAAATGGCCTGCGCCCCTCCCGTCGACCAAGACCGCTGCTCCTGCTGTGTTGTGCAGTTGCTTACCAAAATCAGATCAGGTCCCGATATTTGTGTTAGGGTCGCTTCATACTTACAGCCGTATGTCCGTTTAGCCTGCGAATAGCGTCACTACCAGCTTAGTGCAGTGGATCAGCCAGCGCCCGTGACATCGTTATTTCGTCATTTCGTCGGCTGAACGGACATACGGATGTAATTATGAATCGACCATTAATTATTAATTAGTCTTTAATACTAGGATTACTAACTATTATAACGGCCCAAATCATATAGCCGGCATTGAATCCGGCGCCATTACTTCCGAACAGTACCGGATATGGTATAATGAATGTTCCTGCGGTAGTGAAGAAGCTGTTGGCGCTTGTTCATTCCCGTAGGGCCATTATTCCATATCCGCCACTGTTCAGAAATTAAATTCCATTATTACTGTTGACTATTACGTATTTAGTACGCATTACAATGAGTATTATTACCTACTAATAACTATTAATGTTGACTATTAAGCATCATATACTACTGTTTATTAACTGCATAAATCATATAATTTAGAAACTAGTCTAACTAGTCGATCACGGGACGTACTATACGTACTATTCGTGTTATAAACTATAGTAAATCATATAAATCATATAAAATAATATAATTGTGATTTTTTTGCAGGTCAATCCACTGACGAAGATCTAAGCGAAGAGAATCTAACGGAACATTATGTAAAGCCCCACGACCCTATTCACGATAAACACTTCTGCATTACATGTGGGCGGGAAGAACGCTTTCGCCACCGCTTCAAAGTTTGTAAACTCTGTAAAGCAAACAGTTTGCGAGTGCGCTTCTATTTCTGTAGTCAAGAATGTCATGAGATATTTTGGCCAAGACATAAACAGTTCCATGACGCTTTTGGGCATAAAACGGAAGAAATGAAGAAAAAATAGGATTGTATTTTATTTGTAATTGTAGGTATATGTAAGTAACTTGTATTTATAAACTTGTAAAATTTTAATAAAAGTATGATTATTGATATAAAAATGTTGATACCTTACTTGTATAAGAAACGGACGGGGACAACCCTAAGATAAAGGTCTTTGGAGGAAGATCCAGAAAAAATTATTAAAAGTGAGTAAAATGTCACCATTTTTTAAAATTTTTGTAAATTTTAGGGTATGTTCAGTTGCATTGGGGCCAAAAATCCGTGAGTGTCTCAAAAACTTTTGATTCCGTTACGTATACCTATGGTTGACGAATTGCATACGTTTACAATTTTCCATTAGTCTGTAAATAGTTATAAAACTATTGCCAAAATTGGAGTTAGCGCATTAGATTTCATTTTTTTTTAAATAGCATCAGCATGTTTTGAATGGCACGTTACCATTAGGTTACATGCCACTAGCGCAAATAACTTTATACTGCTTATTTTAGCTATAGAAATAGATGATAACCCTTAACCCTTGGAATAATATAATAATTTATTGTTAAGTTAGTGCTCCATATAGGAAGTAATTTACAAAAAAAATGTCTGACATAAATTATGACACCCCATCTTACAGAATTGACAATCATCAACGCAGTTTTTTGTTTAAAAAATAGCTAGCATCGATTTCTCAACGTCCCACTCAGAAACGCAGTCTATATCGAAGCACTATTGTTGAATTCCGGAAAAAAGTAGGACTCGAAAAAAGTAGAAAAAAAAGTAGTAGTAATTTTTGAGCGAGTTCTTTCAACAAAACATGCTTAGAAGATTTTCGCGCTTCTTTGACAGAAACTTTCAGCAAAGATTATGCTAAGATGTCAGAATAATTTATTTTTGTTCACACTTTCAAGTCGAAAAACTCTCTAGTACTGCATTAATATTGTTGTTAATTTTTGCGAGTGTTTCTTTGTTATCAAGCTAAAAGTTAACCTCAAGTTAAAATAAAAAATTACGTCTAAGTACACACGTTTTAGTGGTTTTAGATATACTATATTAGATTATACTGAATGAACTGAACTAACTCAAAACTAAAACATCGTAACTTCTTTAAATTAAATAATTGCATAAACATACCGATTTTTGGAAATGAAATTAAATGAAATTTTTCTTACTTATTTCTTTGTGTCTCAGGGTCCAACATTTTTTGGTCAGACTTAAATTAGAGCGAGCGATTCACTGCACGATGTGTAGCATTAAGCTGCTTATTATATACAGTTTAATATTCTTTTTTTTGACTCTTCAGTTGGTTGTTTCAGTTTTGTTCTGAAAAAAAATCCAGACACCGCCTATTTAAAAATGGCATGGTGGCGGCTGAGACGACCTGAAATCAGCGCTCAGATGAGATTTGAAAGGGGGTCCCACTCCCACCTAAAATTAGGACATATTTTGATTTAAGGGGGTTCTAGCACAAACACTAGTTCTAGCACAAACCACGTTAAGCCAATCAGGCTGAAACTTGGCATAGTAGTAGCGCACATGTATGCGCAAAATCGTGTGATCCGGATTTTTATAGGTATTTTCAAATCTGAAATCGAGGGCGAAATGTGAAAAAATGGCGGTTCTTTGGACCCCCCAAATTTGAATGATTTTACATTTGACGTCATTGCCCAGGCCATGGTCAAAAATTTTAAAAAATGGATCATAGAGGTTGAGATATGTCGTTAGGCAATCGAATCATGTAAAAATCAGCTTCGTCAGTGTTAACAAAAATTTCGAGTAAAGGGGCGCTTTTCAACCACAAAAATCTTTTTTTGCGCCTATGATTTACACGTAAAATTGAATTTTTGGGAGCCCCTAGTAAAAAATAGGCAGAAGCATTGGTTCCAGTTTGTTACATCTGCGATGCGCCTTCCCTGGGGCTACATTGTGTGCAAATTTGAAACGAATCGGAGAACCTAAAATTTCAGTTTTTCAGGTAGCCCCCTCCTTAAAGGAGATTAGCCGCCTCGGTATCAAGACGCTAAATCCACCCTGTAAATCCACCAGGGCAGGTCTGCAAACCAATAATCTGTTAAGAGCTTTCATTTTATGCAACAGCTGATCAAAGTTTTTGCGTGCGGACAACCAGGCAGCCTTTCCGACAAGTATGAAGTCTAGGGCAAAAAAAATTAAACTTTAACTTTAACTACAATTACAAAAGTTAGGGGTCATACTTTAACTTTAACTTTAACTGCAAAAAAGTTAGAGGTCTTATTTTAACTTTAACATTACTTAAGTTATAACACCATTACTTTAACGTTAACAGTTATTAAGTTATTTAAAAGTTATATAAAAGTCATTGATTTTGGGCTTATTTTAACTTTAACTTAAATTAATGCCGGAAGCTTAACTTCAACTATAACTTTAACTTAAATTAAAGCTATGGCCTTACTTTAACTTCAACTTTAACTTAAATAGAAATGGTCTAACATTTTTGCCCTAGTATGAACTTACACTTCAGACAAAGGCAGACAGATTTTACTTAAAATATTAGCACTAAATTCATTTAGACGTTATTTCTCAGAAATTGTAACTCAAAAATTAAAATCAAATGCAAAATTCAGAATATGAATTTTCATCTCTGTGATCACGGTTCATCTATCAAACCCTTAACTATAGAAACATACGGGAATACACTAGATAAAATCAAGTCTAAGAATTTTAGCAAAAACTAAATATATATCCAATTCATAAACTAAATTTCTCTTTCATAATTCTTGTTTCAATTTCTATGCATTAGAAAACTGAACAAAACATTCAATAACTATGCAAACAGCAATAATATAGCAATAATTGTATTTTATTGCATTTTTGCAATTGTAGAAATCAAAACAGTTTGTCGCGGTCTCACGAAAAAGTTATTGACTACCAAGTCACGTCAAAAACTGTATTTGCAATTACTTCCGAAGGGTTTAAAAACTGTTTTATACGTCAAAAAGTTGCGAACTATCATTTTTTCCACTCAACTTTTGATCGTGACGAATGCTACTTGAAACTTTTCTTTGAGAAACTCTTTAGTTCTGCAAAAACATATGTCCAAACAGTGATAGTTTTAATTCTCAAGTATATTATTGCGTGCTGTTTAAGTTTTTTTTCTCATTTTGTTATTAACGTTTAATTATTGCTTCAATTTTTACTGTTCTTGTGCGTTTTGTTTTTGTTCAGCTTTTATGTACTTGTATTATGATTTTGCAGAGGTTGTCAGAACTTATGATAGCTGTCTGGCTCTAATCAATTTTACTCAGACACTGAACTGCAACTTTTTACATTGTGTCTTTTTTTTTTATTTTTATAACTGTATATTTTATATTTTGATTTATCAATTTATTTATGTACTTTTTATTCCTAGATCCCACCGAAAAAGTTATAAATAATTTGTAATGGTCGAGCTAATAAAATTGAAGCGCTCATTCAAATGAACAAAGTATATTTTTATACTTTTATTTTGTTATTTTCTTTTATTTTTATTAATGAAACTAGTTTGTGCTAACTTTTAATGAAATTTTGAATGTCTTAATTCAATTTAACTCACAACACTCTAACTGTCTCGAAATACGCCTTATTTATACATAATTTCAAATATATACCTATAATATCACGAGTTAATCAAATTTGGTTAATTAATTTTTAATGAAAACTTATAAAATTTCTTAACTTGTAAACTTAAAAATATATTAAAGGATACATTTAGATTTACTTCAGCATCAACAATTCTTACACTATTTTCATACAAGCATCGTTCAATTTAAATTTCTTATTCATTTTTCCTCAATTAAGTTTTCTTATAAAGATTAAATTCCAACCTCTTACATACTATATATCTCATTGATTAACTGTTATCAAGTGTAGCAATTATACCTACCCATTACATTATCATTATCTTTAACAAATACTCCAAGATAACTTTCTAAAGGAAACACGAAAATTAAAAAAAAACATAAAATGATACCTAAAATTCGGTTTCCTAAAAACAATCAAAAACCTAAAATGTTTAAAAAAGTCTACCAGAGCTGGCTTTTTGTCAGAAATGCATTCTGTTAGTTTCATTCAAGTTTGTTTCCTACTTCTTAGGGTTCATTCATGCTTACAGCCGTATGTGTGTCCATTCCGTCTTTTGAGTCACAAAATATCCGCCATACACAGAGACAACGTGTTATAGTAATTTTATTTTCCCCTACATCACCCGATTCCCAAACAGGTTAGCTTTAAGCATGAACCAAGACTATATATTTCTAAGAATTGCACTTGGATATAGCCAAAATCATTACGCTAGCTTCGCAGGTCAAAGTGGGTCAAGGGTAAGGTTGTTTCAGTTATGAAATTATTTCCAATTTCCCTGTCACTTTTTCACGTAAATTTCATCGTCATAATTTTTAAATTCAATACCATTATCAATTTTCGGCCTCCATTTCCAATTTCAATACCATTATCATATTTTGGCCGAATAATTTTTAATTTCAATACAGTTAAACATTATATTGAAATTGTAATTGAAAGTGGGTTGTAATCATTGAAACATAATACATAGTTGAAGCAACTCTAGTCACAGGTCGCGTTCTGCGGTGCGGATTCACTCAGAAAATTGGGCGTGGGTTGAAATTTTTGGCCCGCGGCCACCCCTGCTTTAATACAATCCACAAAATGAATTCCTTCCATATGTTCCGGCTGACCATCAAGAGCAAACATTTCAATGACTTTTGTGAAAGTGAGAACTTCCCCGCATGTTTCACAGAAGTAAGCAAACTTAGCCACAGCATAATGCGGATGTCAAACTTTGCTTTGCGAACAACCATAACTTTTAATCTGAAAGTCATTCTGTTACATAACTCAGCTAGTCCAAATCTTCGTTGACAAAATTCGGTTTCACAAAATTTTCACAGTTTCAAACTGTGTACTTCACTTATTTACTGTTTTGTAGATTAGTTACAAGTAAAATTTTCAACTTGTGAATTTTCCATTATGTCTGAGTTGCGTAAATTGTGTAAATTTAATATCGTATATTACCCCCCCTTGTGTTTTATATTTCAGCGTAACTGCTTAACTGTAGTGCCCCATTGCACAAAAAACTGTAATCTACATGTTGTCAAATTTCAGGATTAAATTAAACGTGACGTTTCTATACCGATTGATCTTATTTTCTCTCTAAGCAAGCAATTTTTTTCGCGACTGAACCAATCGTGTGCATTTTTGGATAGTTTTGGACTTTGTATTTAGCGCGAATCTTTAAAGGGCAAGTAGCTCCTGTGGATTAGCTCAAAGCTTTCAAACTATGATTTTCACAACGTGACGCCTTCCCTTATAAAGAAGTTGTAACAAACTTGACTCGACATCTGAATCTGCCCGTCACGTTTTTCGTGCTAATCTGAAATGCAAGGGTGCTGCCTGCTGACACGACTTCTAACCAATTTGGCTGTCACTTTGGCTACTTGGCCAAGTATAGCAGGTGCGTTATATCATCCAATTTTTGGAATATGATTGTTGTATTCTGTCCAAGTTCAGTTAAGTAACAAATAAACTAGAGTTAAATAAAATATTAGTGTTCTGTTAGGCTTTTGCATTTATTCATGTGTTTGAGTTTTGTTTTAGCAGACGGTTTACCTTGGTACATTACAAACCAAGGCAACTATGTTTTATCTAGCGTCTCCAATGTGGGGGTTATGGTACTGGAAAAGAGCTTGCAATTTTTGACAAGAATTAAAAAAGATTGTGCTTGGACTGCGACACTTTGTGTCGACGTAGATAATGCTATTCTCGTATAATCGTATGAATAGTATGCTAAATCCTACGCTACAGCTCTCAACTAGTATTACATATGTATTCAAACTTATGGGATTTTACACCAATTTAAACTAGGTACATAGTAGGTAAGTGATTAGCTTAAAAGTAAATAAGTTAAAGACATTGACTTTTAAAAGCTCTTAGCACACGTACTAAATTACTTTTAAAGCACTTTTACGCGTAACTACACTTCTACCGTGAGATTAACGCTTAGTTACATACATATTTATGTAGTACATGTCCATTCATATTATAAAAAGTGGTGAGTGTATTTTCAGCGCAACCCCTTGGCTGGGACCTGAACTTGTACTACGACGACCCCTTGCAAATTCGAGCCCACCAAAAGCAAGACAGCCTTACGCAGTTGGGACCACTATCCAAGAAATACATGAAATGCGGCCCCAGCAATACTTTCTGGGTCTATACTTGTGATAACGGTAAAATAACCAAAGGACTGGCTGTTCACAAACTCAGATTAACTGGGTTACAATAACTGAATTAGGTGTAATAACCCGTGGTAAGGAGCAACATCCTCTTAAGCCCGGTTCATACTTGTCCTTATCCTTGTCCCTATCGTTTTGTCCCTAAAGCGATTTCAGAAACTCGTGCATAACCAAATACGTGACTCTTTTCCAGGTAACCACAAATTGAGGTCACTTCGAGACCCTATACAAATATTTAGCTCAAACGCATTTGTTTTTAAATTTTTCACAGCAGCTGACCTAATGTTGTCCTTGTCCTTGTCCCTGTGTCCTTAAGGACGAGTATGAACCAGGCTTTAAGGTTACGAAATACTCACACCACAATTTGATCTTATATGTACACTTTCAGTGGTGAGAATATTTCTTAATTTTATCTGTGTCTAATGACATACGGCTGAAGTAAAACTTGACCCTTACCGTGATTCCCGTTATGACATAAAACTATATGCAGTCAATCTAACCAAGGAAGTTCATTTGAATATTTGCTTAAACATACCATAAAACATAATACATAATACATAATTAAGTGAATAAAAACTGTTTAAACTCATCACTTAAGCTAACAGTTGGTAACTGTAAGTCCAACAATATTGCCGTTAATTATTCGAAAGGTTTGATGTTATGTATGTTGCCAGCTGAACAGACAAAGGTTAGGTTTCAAAATATTGACCGAAAACACAAACTTTTACTAAAAGGAACATTTGAATGCATGTTTCTCATGCTCTATCGAGTATAGGTTATTGTTATCATTTTAATTTTTGATTAGAATTAATATTAATTAATTTAATCTTTTGCCTAAGGTGGTCACAAACCAAATAAGCTTATCCATAAACGTATTGTTTCAGGTTCCTGGTTTCACCCCCAAAAACAGGTTTGTGTCAGCTCATCAAATTCCCCCTTCCACCCGTGTATTGAATCCTCAACTTAATTAACCGCCGATAAAACGGCCCAC
>JASANF010019922.1:0-12825 GCA_030248245.1 Trissonchulus sp. WLG1_4 | reverse complement strand
AGAGTGGGATAATGTCCGGTTATGTACTCTTGATAATAGTGTCTCACTTTTGTGGAAAAAAATGGGACACTCCTTCTTTTTTTACAGATGCGTTCGTCAAAATCGGCCTACTTGGTCAAGTTTTCTTACTTAACAACTATACAGCCAATCAGAAGCGACCAGCTGTGCACGTGACCCATTCACCGTGTAGTAGCTCCAATGGGTTCCTGAGTGCTGATTGGAGCATGCGCAGCTGATCAAGAGTTAATCAAAGCTTCTATAAGAGTGAGACACTGTTATGTACTCTTGAATTTTGATGACACTAAATTTCTGCTTGCGAAACCAACCCTCACTTAACCAGTTTTATCCGGTATAGGAATGGGCCTAGGTAACCTAACCCTTCATGCGTTTGTTTTACTTCATGACAAATCTGTTCTTGATTCAACCTAGGGTAATGAGCCAAGCAAAGTTTCTTGTCAGGTGTGTAATTTTCCCATCAAACTTCAGCTACAAAAAACAGTCAGAGGTGCCATTATGCTTGACAACCGAAGCTGAGCTAATTATCTGCATTTGCGTGGGCTTAGTTACAAATGAGTCAGCAATTTTTGTCAGTAATTGATAGTTGATTTTTGGCACCAGCGCAGATTACTGCTGGGTTACTATTAAGGGTACGGTAGGTCCAAGTGATTACGACCGAAGTTCTATAGTTGATTAAGATTTTGCTGAAAAATGACAAAAACTAAGGCGAAGATAAAAATACTATCCGACCTTTTTTTATGATTTCAACTTCCGATTTACGGTGAAAAACGCCCTTGCCAAATGTTGTTATTATAACTTGAATCTGTGTGACCTAACGTTAGTTAAATTTTTTTGGTGCAGTGGATAACACTCTTGTCGTCAAGATGAATGCAATGGGTTCGATTTTCTGTATTTATTTTTGCGAATTTGGGGAATAAAATAAAATATACCCCAATTTAAAAAAAGGAAATGAGGAGCCGGGAATCGTACCTAAGCCACTCGCGCCGGCGACAAGAATTCTAACCACTGCACCACAGCCTTCAATTCTCATAGGCCCTGTTTCCGTCATTTACAACATTTGTTCTGACAAAGTCGAACATTAGTAGAAGTCATTGATTTTCATTGTCAGTCCTAAAATGAAATAAGAAAATACAAAGGTTCACGATACGTGCTCACGTTTTCACTTTATATTTACTCACTCTAAAACTTTTACGATGCGGAACATCTTAAGTGACCAAAACTTCTGAAAAATATGTCAAAGTTTGAGAGAAGTTGGGCGAAGGAAAGACCCCTCCAGCTGAACACTGTTTGGAATAACAAATTAAGCTAGAGTACTTGCATTTTGTAGGTTTTTAATCCTCTTCAATTATTTTTCGTTCAAGTTGAAAAGACATACTTGGAAGTTTTGCTCAGAAATAGGTTTTCACGAGAAACGAGAATTACTAATGTAATGTCAGTGTAAATTCAAGTTTAGAATTATTCTAACTTTAAGTAAAGTACATATTTTTACTTTTTTTATGATTCCGCTGTTTTTTGCGTTTCTTGAGAAAAATCATCGAATTGGTTTCGAGAAAGAGGGACACCACATACTTAACGGTAATTCAAAAAAACTGCATGACCAAAGAAGCCAATTTTTCGCGACCAAAAAGATGAAGTTACTTTCAGTTTGTATGCAAAAAATTAGCTTAAACGGTAACGTCAATTTTTCACAGCAGTTGACCGAAGTTTACCCCGCCCTATGATTGTCCATAAGGACAGGTATAACCCGGGCTTTATATGATTAATTTTTAACCAAAGCAGTTCCGATGACATTAAATGGATTAGGTCTTTTAGGACCAGTTTTTAATGTGGATTGAACGGATTAGACTAAAATTTAGCTTTTTAATAACTAATTTCAATATCAGTTCATTTAAATTTGTCACAGTAGGTACAAATGTTGGTAAAACGTCCCGCTTGTGCACAAGGTTTTGTAAGTATACCTGAACATTAAAATAGTTGTTAGGCAAACGTATTTTTATCTAATCTGTTTAATATATTTTAGGATCTATCTGTTTAATATATTTTAGGAACTGGCCCTTAGATAGTATTAGAGGTTAACCAGGCAAGTTTAAAGATTCTGCATCCACGCGAAAAGTGCTACATTTCAAATAGAAGTGCTAAATTATAGATTTTATGGTATAAATACAATAAAATATATATATATAAAAAAATAAATAAAAATAAAATGAATGTAATCCTCTAAATTCAGAATAGTAAAAAGTTACTTTATTAACCAAACATCGTTTTACGTATTTCTAGATTTTTTAAAACTACCTGTTTTTTAATCAACAAAGGTTAAAGGTCAACAAGGTTTACGTAAGTATCATTTGACATTTGATTATATGATATATATTGTAAAATTTTAATATTGTATAATTTATGTGTTTAGAAATAAAAAAGCATAAATAATATAGAAACTGATTTTTAAAAAGTTGGTTTTTAGCACTTTGACGCCATTATACAGATAGTTTTAAATGACATGTATATATTCTATCGCTCATATAAACACAATTCAAAGTTTTTTGTTTTAGGTTAGTTTAAAACTGTTGCATTGATGTTTAATAGCATTAATTTGGAATTTATATGTTGTTATTTCAGTGTTGTACATGCGAAATTTAAAGTCTATTAGGATTTCTACTTCTTAGGAGATTTAGGGTCTGTGGTTTAGTGGTTAGCATTCAGTCAACAAACTTTACGGTTATTACATTATTAAGGGTGACATATTACTGTTACCCAAACCAATTGCTAAGCCTTTGGCTATCTTGTCATGTCTGTTTTGTACTGCACTAATTGATACAGGTTGTTTTAATGTTTTTGCTTATTATTTAAATATTAATGACAAGGAAGAATTCTTCGTAAATTTAATCACCATCAGTTATGCTGACTACTAATTGGAAAGTTGTTTTAATACATAGCACGCGTTTTGATCGAATTAGTTACATTCCAATTAATACTAGAACAATCTAGAACAAACTCAATTTTGTCATATGTGAACGTCGTTTATACTTTCACGTAGTGAACCTTATATTAAAATTGAGATTGATTCATACTTACCGTCGTATGTCCGTTCAGCCGGCAATGAATCATGATTTCGTAATTTTGTTAGCGGAATCGAGATACGGCTGTAAGTCTAAATCCATCCTCAAGGTGATTCATTTGCATCGTTCCTACAGTGTTAAGGAGTTGCTATTTAGCATTTATTTCAATTTAATTTTGCACCTCAAACTGATACCTATCCTGCCATATTTGATAAGTTTATTTGACATTATGCATACATTGATTTAACTGTAAAAGGTTTTTTGCAGTGTCACATTCTACTTACTTTGTTCCATTAACGCTTGGTCCATACTTATCCTTGTCCTTGTGTTGAATAGAAAGATGATGCCCCAATTTAGAAAGAATGAAAGAAATGGAGGCGCCGGGAATCGAACCCGGGCCGCCTGCTTCGAAGTCAAGCATGCTACCACTACACCACAGCCCCCGAGTCTCATAGGCCCTAATTCTCATTTACAACAGGGTCCCCCCTTCGAACATCGTTGCGTCCCTGCAACGATACTCTGTACATGCTCCCGGGGCGAACCCGATGCCTCAATGGGCGGAGCACATTCACACATAGGCCTCCAAGCCTACTTCAGTCACACCACACTCATGGGTTTCCTGGCTTACCCGCAACCACAGGGTTTCTCGATCGACCCAGAACGATTCCCAACCAATACCAAGGGTTTTGACCGGCTCACCTTTAACCGCAACCGAGGGTTTTCTCCGGCTCACCCCTAACCGAAACCGAGGGTTTTCTCCGGTTCACCCCTAACCGAAACCGAGGGTTTTCCGGCTTACCCTTAACCGAGGAACCACACAGACCACACAGGAAAGAGACTATGTACACATTCATACTGCACACAGCACGAGTACCGTAAGGGTTGAAGTGCCAACCTCAACCCAGGGCATGGGGCTCCTAACCCACCTCCGAAGACGGTTCGGGGATAGGGCTGTCCTGAGGACCCGGCCCTATCCTCTCCGTCCTATGTCACGGTCGCCACTATGTTGAATAGAAAGATGATGCCCCAATTTAGAAAGAATGAAAGAAATGGAGGCGCCGGGAATCGAACCCGGGCCGCCTGCTTCGAAGTCAAGCATGCTACCACTACACCACAGCCCCCGAGTCTCATAGGCCCTAATTCTCATTTACAACACTTGTCCTTGCCCTTATCGTTCTGTCCCTCAGCGATTCCAGAAAAACTGTACGGCCAAATAAGCCAGGTTTTCGTTTGGGGTCATTTCCGTACCGTAGAAAAATTAGTTGAAACACTTTTGTCAGATTTTCACAGCAGCTGACCGAAATTGGTCCTTGCCTCTGCCCTTGTGTCCTTAAGGACAAGTAAAGTATGAACCGTGCTTTAGGGGAAAATACGTATAAAAGTTACATGTGGAACTGAAAAGTGTTTTTTATATACAAAACAAGTATATACTGTGAACATAAATTTAAAGCCTGCATTTACGTAAGTTGTTACTACTGCCTGGTTAGTCACTAACTTTAAAAATCCTCTTATTCAGTATTACAGTTTGGTCGTCGATTTAATTCCTAGGAGTTGACGGTAAAACCCGACCCCGGGGTTTAATTTTACATAACATTATTAAGTGTGCTTCGTTAGTTACTTAACTAATTAAATGTTGTGTCTAACATCGGTTTTGCAATTTGTAAGATTACATAATTATATACCGAACAATTAGTTTTCGTTGCCTAGCAAAAGTTTTGAAACACTTGAGATTGACTGCACGTTTATGATGTTCTAATTTAGCACTTATAAAAACTTTGCTCAACTTATCGAACTGAAGAGGTTTTATTTTTTTAATAACTATTTCAGTTATGTGCTGACCTATTACAGATTTGTTAGATACCTATAGGAACTAACGAAAGGTTAGAAAGGATAAAGTCAGATGCAGGAACTATGAAGGCTTACAAGTGTTGTAATTGAGAAAAAGGGCCTGTGAGACTTGGGGGCTGTGGTGTAGTGGTTAGCATTCTTGTCGCCGACGCAAGTGGCCTGGGTTTGATTCCCGGCCCCTACATTTCTTATTTTTTAACTTGGGGCTGCCTCTTTCTTTCAACACAAGAAAGCCGAATCTCTTTATCGATTTGTTCTGCGACCTTTTTGGTCATTTTTGTTTTTTATGTGAGCGAATTTTCATTTTTGTCTGGCCAGGACTGACAATCCTAAACTGAACTATCCTATTTTGTCATTTTTAAATTTTTTTTTATTCCAAATAGCATACAAACAATTGTTTTTATTCAGAATATTAAATTTAAAGACTACAGTGAATTTCAATTTTTTTGGTAATTAAATCGCATTATAATATTAAAATGAAAGCAAAAGCAATTAAACTTAAAATAAAGGCGTGATTTCAATCTCGAAATTAAATCGCATTATAATTATTAAAATTAAATCAAATAGCAACTGTTTAAGCTAGAAAGCCTGAAATTGGTCTGTCAAGTATAATTGTTCAAATCATTTTGGGGATTAGAATTAAATTTTAATCATCATTATTAAGTAATTCTCAATTGGGTATTAACATCTTAATGAGAATATGTATTATGTGCCTTTGATTACTTACAATATGCACTTTAAACTATATCGGGTTCAATTTTAATTGATCATTATGTACGATTACTAACAGTTAATGGAAATTGTGAAATCAATCAAATTATTTCAGTGTTACTTTTCTAATAACAAAGAATAGCACTTAAAAGATATCTTGGATCATACTTGTTCGTAAAAATTCATTTTTGTTCGTAAGCAAAATATTTTTGTGCAAATAATACTTTTGAGTTTTGTCTGCTTCACCACAGTACCAACCAAAATTACTTGCTACAGACTCCGGAATCAAAGCGGAGTCGAAGTTACTTGATTCTGCGTCACGGTATATGTATAACTACATAAATCCTTTGACTCAGGAGTCTATATGTACATAGCAAGTAAATTTGGTCGGTACCGTACATCAAGAGTATGTACCTACATAGCAGTGGTTGACTTTTATCGAAGAAGAATAAGACGCTCTCTTGTGCCTACCACAGAACGCAGGCCAACGTGCTTACGAGCAATCAGAAGAGAGCTGGTGTCACGTGCCTCAGTCAGCATGGGTTCCAATGGTGATTAAAGCACGTCAACAGGTGTCTGACCAATCAGAGTTGCAGCTCGTTTCTGATTGGCCGTATACTTGTTCAACAAAATCTTCAACAAGTAGGCTAATTCCGACGTGCCTGCGTTCTATGATTGACAGGCAGAAAAGTGTCTCACTCTTCTTCTATCACATTTTTGTGTGTGTTAATTCAATATATGTATGCCTGGTTCATACGTATCAGGACAAGGTTTTGTTCAGTTGCTGTGAAGAATTGACAGAAGCGTTTCTGGTTTTTCAAGCGATATGGAGGTCAAATTAGTGTTTTTTGTGTAAAAAGGTCTTATATGACTCGATAGGTTTTTTGGAATTTGACCAAATAGTTTTTTGTCGTTTAAGAATCTGTAACCATTACATGTTATTTTTTTTAGTTTTTCGTTTTTAATCCTTTTATCAAACACAGTATGACATTCATCAAATTTAAATTTGCATCAGATAAAACGACAGGTATCACTTTTTATCGAAAAAGTAAAATGCAAGATTGCTAATTTTCTTGTTACCCTTAGGCCAATTCTCGGCAAAATATTGAAAAAGTTATTGGGTATTAGGTATGTATGTCAGAAATTGCGCGGTTTTCTCAGAATCATGACTCGCTTGTTTTGTATTTTCTGCTTCGTTTTTTATCTGTTTAGTTTGGTTAATTTCTCTTTCCGTTTTTTTGCCATTTGCATATTTGTCAACAGAATTGAACGTCTAAGACGAATCTATGTCAGATATGTTACCATTATTGAAATGACACATCTTTCTCATTAATCTAAGATGCATCAAGAAAAATTAAAAATTACTACACTCATAATAGAATAACTCAAAACTGGCTTTTGTTTTGCTTTTGGTTCATTTTCGTTTTCGTTTTAGTTTCGTTTCTTTTAACCCTTTAATGCCCAGAGCATCTCACTCTGGGCAGCCTGATTATGACACCCTCTAGTTTTTTGACCATTGCTCGAGTTACGTGCATCGTAGAGAGATCGCAAAACCACCGTTCTATAGTGAAATGAATGGTGAACAAAACATAATGAAACGATTAAGGGTCTAGGGCGCACCGTTTTTGCGTTATAAGCGCTCAAAGTTGAAACTTTATGCAAATTTTGCGCCATCGCTAAGGCATAATATGTACCTCACCCTAGAGTATTAACACAAAAGCTGTGCGCTTGCCATAGTTGAAGGCTAGCAATAGAGTACAACGTTTGCTGTATCTGATGCACATAAAGTTGACTGCTGGTGGCGCAATCCAAATTCTTAATGAGGCCACGAAGAAAATACCACTTTTGCTATGAAAAAAAGTTAAATTTGCACATTGCTTAGTGAAGCATAGATTTTGTTGGGTGGCAGTAGGTTCAAATTTGGGCCTCTAAATACAAAGATCTACACTTTCTGAAAAAACACTTTGCAGTTCAGCTGATTAGAATAAAAGTTAAAAGAATACAAGTCAAGTTTTATAGCCCCCGTTTAGGTATTCATCACGTGATGTGCCAATTGCCAGGTCCGGGAACTAAAGGGTTAACTGAAACAAAAGCTTACATATGTAGCTGTACCGTAGTAGTACTACTAATAATAGTTATTATTTCGCCTGAAGGCGCAATTATTAGAATAATAACGTTGTATGAAATGGATGCAAAGCAATTCTGTACGTAGGCACTGCCATATGTTTTGCACTGTGCTAGCTTATTAAAGTAAGCGGGTTCGAACCGTGGGGGGCATGACCAAACAAGCCCAATCTGCGGCAAAACCTTCAGTAAG
The DNA here is from genome assembly GCA_030248245.1 of Trissonchulus sp. WLG1_4. Classification (NCBI taxonomy): domain Eukaryota; kingdom Metazoa; phylum Nematoda; class Enoplea; order Enoplida; family Ironidae; genus Trissonchulus; species Trissonchulus sp. WLG1_4. The sequence continues at coordinate 4,875 of JASANF010019922.1, read as the reverse complement.
TATTAAGCAACATTTTCAAGTAAGCTGACCAGTGGGTCAGCTAAAACCTGTTGTGCAGCAATTAGTTTACTTCAAATTGTGTAATATAAAGATTGGCGTTGTTAGTTTTCCAGCAAACTGTGTATGCAAAATATTTAAGGTGTTTTTCCCCTACAACAAATTGTGTAAAAACAAGCTAGAAGTCTCTCAAACGAAAAAATGAGGTATAACACCATTCTAATTCAAAAGTCATAAGCTATGTACGTCTTTTGATTAAGGAGTTTATTAAATCAATTTCTAGTCTGCAGGTATCTGTCAAAGAAAAGAATAAAACTATATCAATAAAACGCTACGATCAAATTTGGAAAAAGCATCGCGTTCATAGGCTAAGGCCAACTTGAAATGCCTTGAATAACTAACGAAAAGTGAAATGCTTAAGATGCATATTTATTCCTAGTTTCTGGGAAAATAAATATAAGGCATATAAGACAACTTTTCAAAAAACTGCAAATTTAGAATAAATTGAAAAAAAATGCCGGGATCAAACCAGGAACCTTTAGATCTTCAATCTAACGCACTCCAAACTGTGCTATTTCGACTTGCTAATAATTGTTAATGTCAACATGACAACTGGTGCTCCGTCATTACAAACGTAAGATAACATCAGCAGCCTTATTAAGATTTTGGTCCATCGAGAATCATTTTGTTGATCAATATATATTTTTAGAATTTACGTTGAAATAAGTTTAGTGTAGCAATGTTTGCTGAGTTATTAATACTGAAAGCTTGAGTCTGATGCACTGGTCCACTAAAATCCTTCAGTTATTGAGATTAATTTGTAGGAACCGGTTGGTTCAGACGGCAGCGCTTTGGATTCATAAACTGAGGACAGATGGTTCGATTCCGGCTCTTAATTAACTTTTTGAAGCTGCAAATTCCATCAACGATAGCTGTGTTCTACTGACCTACCAGCCTTTCAGTGTAATTTAACACTGTAATTCTAGGTGACACACGCTCATACTTATTTGAGCTGAAGTAAAACATGCATACAAACAATTTTCTTGCACAGTTTAGTGTTATAACGCCAAAATCAAAACTAAAGAGTTGTGCTGTGGCACAACAGGAAAAATGGAGCTAAAACATATCCCAGACAAGCTAAATTTCATCACCCAAAAGAAAGCTTAAACATTTGGCAAAACAAAAATGCCCCCCTATCTGGTTTTCAATTATCTAATTTTGCGACTTGTTTCCCCCCTTGAATGTCACTTGTATTTTGTCTGGACATTGTCTGATTGGCTGTTGGCATTCAGCCACAGCCATTCAGCATCTACATATGTGATATAAATCACGAGAACCTTTGAAACTTCATAAAATAACGGAACACATTTTAAGGTACTCTATGAAACATAGATTATTAAATGGTACATATTAACAATGAACAAAGTTGGTTTTAATTTGAAGTAAAAATTTTGAATATTGTAAATAAATCACTTTTTTGTACATTTTTGTGGCTAAATTAAAGTAATTTTTCGTAAAAGGTGAGTGGTGCAGTGGTCAGTGTCATAGTCGTAAACCGTAGCTCGCTGGTTCGATTCTCAGTCCTGCTATTACTCGTGTATAAGTTTTAACTTCATTTTTTAAGTAAACTAGATCTCTATACGAAGGAATCTTACTTTTTTTAGGTGTCTACTTTTTTAATTAAGAACAAGTGGGTACCTCTCTGAAACGGAGTAGCTGTTTCGATTTGTTGTCACAGTTACGTATATACATACATCGCTTTCTGCTACTTACAATTTACAAACATAGATACCCGGTCAACTAAAATACGACGAATGGGAAAATAAGATCATACTCAGTCAAGGATCTCAAAGTGCCGAACCGGTCATATATTTTTTGTCGGCATCTTATTTGCTTTGTAAAAAATCACATCCATATTCATATTGATGATATCAGTTGACATTGAGGAAATATAATAACTTCATCCTGTGCGTGTGATTACTTCGTCATAATAAAATACAATATATTCGTATACTTGTAATCAAATTAAATATACTCAAACTTTGAAATCAACTACATACCAAAAAATGTAACTTTCGGGTCTATAAAGTGTAACGTTTTTAAGGGGCCTTTCAAATTATTTTGTTAACTGCATTAAATTAACAAGATTAATTTCAATCACTCAATGCAAAATTGACAAAAGCGTATCAAATTTTGTAGAACGAGTAAACCACATAATATTATATCATCTGCATCTACGTGAAAATTGTAATGAAATTTAGTTAATCTTACATATATATGTTGATTTTTGAAGTTAATCTAGTTAATCTAATACAGTTAACATAAATTAGGAAAAGGCTTTTAGCTCAGTTTCTTTAAAACGGAATAAAAAAATTGCGAGTTATGAATAATAAAAAGTTCTAGACCAAAATCACAAACTGTATTTGATTTCCGAAACAATAGTTGATTGGAGTAATGTTCTAATCTCAAATTTAGTCAGTTTTTTCTAACAAATCTGAAAAATGCGTCACTTATGATAGCATAATTGCAGTAAAGTTAGTTCCAGAGCAATTCACAGACATCTATAAAAGCTATGGGTACATAACTAATGGACAATTCAACGGTTCATCCTGAATGTGACGTTACTGTCACCGATTTAGATCTTCTGGAACTAAAGTCTGACCAAAAATTGCTGAACCCTGCGACAGATGCTGTGATTTTGGAGTGTCTATTAATCTGTACTGTTGAACTAAAGTCTGACCAAAAAATGTTGGACCCTGCGACAGATGCTGTGATTTTGGAGTGTCTATTAATCTGTACTGTTGAACTAAAGTCTGACCAAAAAATGTTGAACACTGAGAAAACGCAGCTGCTTGCTGTACTCTTGATATGTAATTGAATTTTGTTATTTTTGTAACGAAACCCCATGTTTTGTTTTGTCTCAGTGCGAAACATTGTTTGGTCAGACTTTAGTTTTTTGGCTTTTGTCTCAGGATTCAGCAATTTTTGGTCAGGCTTACTGACATTGTGAAAGTCCGAGATATGTACGGTTTGCACCACTTCTACATATCTACTGTCATTTCTATCTACTACAACTTCTCTCCAACGCACTTCTATCTACTAAAATTACTGGTACTAAAAATGTTAGTACTAAATATTTACTAAATATTTAGTACTAAATATTTAGTAAATACTGGTACTAAATATTTTTGTACTACTACTATAGTACCCTTTCTTTAGGCAGATGTCTGCACAATAGGTCATAGTGTGATATGCAATTTCTGTAGGCAGTCTACACTTTTTCAATAATAATTGCTTCAATCTTCAGTATGAAAATGTTATATTCTCATGGGAGCTTAAAGTTATGTTTTCTCAATAGAGATAAGACTTGGTATTTTGAGATATATAAAAGTATTATTTGACATTTGTGATATTTTTGTCGGGTTGGGAATAGAAATAGTTTTTGTGTGACTTATTAAATAGCGGTTAAAATTAATAATATCGATGATCAATTAATTGTATGTTTACATTCAATGGTCAAAATTATGCACTTTGATGTTTAAAATATTACCTAATTTGTAATTAAAAAGTGCTTCAATGTTGATCAAACAGGAACTTATATTGAACTCGTAAACAAATAGTTTTTCACGAAGCCATGGCATAAATTTTAATTTGTTTACCCGCATTTCGTCCATTAGGCAGCTGTCCATCAAATAAGTCAAATCTAACGGCTTATTTCAAAACGATTTTGAATTCATTAGGATTTTCAAACCACACCTAACGATCAGACTTGCTAAGCTTGATTTTTATCAAAAATTTGACCAATAAAGCCCATAGCTCTTGTAAATAAACAACTACTGTTTTGTCATGGGTGCATGTAAACTCAACGGTTTTACGCGCTTTGTAAAACCCGGTTCATACTTTCGCTACAGTACCGACCAAAATTACTTGCTACGGACTCCGGAGTCAAAGAGTCTGTAACAAGTGAATTTGGTCGGTACTGTACATCAAGAGTACATAGCAGTGGTTGACTTTTATAGAAGAAGAATGAGACACTCTCTTGTCTGCCTATCACAGAACGCAGGCCGCCATGCTTACGACCAATCAGAAGCGAGCTGTTGTCACGTGGCTCAGTCAGCATGGGTTCCAATGGCGATAAGAGCACGTCAACAGGTGTCGGACCAATTAGAGTAGCAGCTCGTTTCTGATTGGCCGTATCAAGATTACATAATAGCGTCTCAGTCTATATAGAAGAAGAGTGAGACACTCTCCAGCCTGCCTGTGTTCTAGCACAGGTAGATGCGCTTGTCGTTTTCAGGCTACATGTTGACATTCTGTGCAACATGTGGCTGGCCAATCAGAAGCGAACTCCTATTCTCTCATTGGCAGACGCCTGTGCACGTGCTCCAATCATAAAACGGGATGGGGATAAAGGTTAACAACTCATTATTAGTTTACAGTCTGCTTGCAAAAACATTAAAAAAGGTTTCTAAATACCTTTGAGGATATTTTGGCAAACTTTCAGCAAAATGGATTGAGAAATTTTTAAGAGATTCAAAAAAGTTTATATCTCAAAAGTTTCTCAATCAATTTCAATCAACTTTTCAATTAACTTTTCAAATAACATAGGCAATCGAGATTCTGAATATAGTATATACGCGGACCCTAAGGACCGCGTAAAATCGTAACGTTTGGGATTAGAAAATTAACGTTTTTAACGGGCCATTCAAAATATTTTATTAACTGCATTAAATTAACAAGATTAAATTCAATAACTAAATACAAACAAAATTGATAAAAGCTTAGAAAACTTTGTAGAACGAGTAAACAGGATCATCTGCATTTACTTGAGGATTTTTACAAACAAAAAATTGCCCGGGTTATGCGAGTTATACTAAA